>OY720461.1:27823475-27880975 GCA_963082715.1 Harpalus rubripes | reverse complement strand
TAAAAGTTTAAGCTAATCCTCATTTTTGGATTAGTGAATTCTATTCTATCCCGGTATTTAACATTGAATCTTCATTTTATTATAGCTCCGGTGGCTCAATGGTTAGAGCAACGCCTCGTCATGAGTGCCCTTGGGGCTATGGATTCGATTCCCACTAAGGCATGGATGTGTGTGAAGGTTAACCCACTCTGTAATTGGGATTTAATCCTGTTGAGGGATTTAAAAAAAAGGTAGTTACTTGGATTCGATTAGACCATATTTTATGAAATAAACTGTCAAGAGTAGAGTAAAATTCGCTAATTCAAAAATAAGGATTAACTTAATCTTTTTTGTGACTCGGGCTGTAAATGGTGGGAGGTATTGTGATGGCCACACTAGATTTTTACTAATCGAAACATGACATTAAAAATGTCAACGTTTCAAAGATACCAGCCAAATAAATAAAAGCGTCAAATTTAAGTTCGTCGCACTTAATGGTTTAGGCTAGAGCTAACAATACATTATATATTATGATCTTTTATAAAGTACTCATGGCATAATTTTGAATACATTACTGAAGTTAATATAACAGCATTTTCTTTGCTTGGTAATCTATGCTATTCTCTTTGTTTAACGTGTTTTGCGGTTATTTTGCAATAAAAAATTGAAACTACGGTAGTTAAGACAAATGATCTGCATTAAAAATTAATTTAGTTATCTTTAGCAATGGTTGCGTAGTTGAATGGCCATTGAATCTGGGTTCACACGAAGAGAGTTACATATCATGAGCCTAACGCTAGCGCTATGCCTGTTGGTGCCTTTGCTCGTCCATCAGTCGGTAACGTAATCAACTGTTTTACCGACATGGAATTACCATACAATACCCGGAGTGAGCACGGTCGAGTAATTATAGTTTTAGCAGCGGATCTTGGATTACGTTTATAATATATTATAATAATTATCTGATCAAAGTGCGAGAGATACACTTCAAGATCAACAGCACAGCGGAGCTACTTCCTCTAAAAACAAAAAAAATATAGTGATTTGTATATGCTCTATTTTTCAGTAATTACAATGGGGATTAATTTTGATTAAAAAAATGTAGACCCTTATTTCCATACGTTTGTTGCTACGCCACTGCGCACATAGACAAACAATTAAACATAATAAAAGATTATGCGTATGTGTGTGTGTGACGAATTTTTCTCCGACGATAGCTCCAACACTACAATTCAAAAAATTATAATTCTTTCGTATTCCTCTTCGTTACATTTATATGAAGAGCTGATTAAAAAGTGCCCTCATTTGAAGATTTTAACAGTTTTTCTTGAAAAAACGATGTTAAAGATCATTTTTCACATTTAATGTTATTATAAATATTAAAGAATATTTTATTCTCTATACGATTTGATTACATATTATACTTCATATTCAATGTATATTGAGTTAAAAAATTATAAAGAAATTAAATTTCATAAAGCAGCCAGCTATGCAATAACACTGGAAACAGTTAATAATTTAAAAAATTCTGATGGACAGATGTCAATGTCAAGTGCGATTGACATAGTATGTTTGTAATTTTACTGCAAATATGGAATCAATTCTAAGAAACTTTCTGTATGAAATTTGTACAAAATACATAGAATTAAGAGAAGGTAATGTACTGGAACCATAAAATCTTTCGCAAGAAACTGTGTGTATGGAATTTGTATAAAATATATAGTACTGACTGAAGATAATGTGCTGGCCACATCAGATTTTTCAGGTTAAGTTAGATACCACCCGAAATGGATTTAACGGAAGTACACAAGTTTATTGTCGAAGCGTATTTTCGATCAGGAGTAAGCAACGAAAATAATGAATGGGTATATTCGTATGAAAGTTGTTTGGGGCAATTTTAAAAACATTAAAATTACTAAAATAAAAATTCTTTATAATAAAAACTCGCAAGCCCGTGAACATAGATACCAAACTTTTCTTCCTAGAAGTCTAGGTTTGATGTCATTAAGGAAAGTTGCGGCTCACGTGACTATCGGGTGGTTTTGATCACTCTGTATAATCCTACGTTACAGAGAAAGTATTGTCAACAAGAAGCATCAGTTTAAAATGGAATGTCCTAACTTAGTCGTAACAATATGAATTTTTGATAGTCAAGCGTGTCATATCTATTCTTATTGCACACGCTTGTAGTCTTTGCAAATGAGAGTGATAAATGTATGCCAATTTGTTAATTTGTTTATGAGACAGATAACCTTGAACGGGCATTTTTCAATAATTTTACTGTCTTAACTCAAAAAATCTGGTGTAGCCAACACAATACCTCCCGCCATGTACCGCCCGAGTCACAAAAGAGATTAAGTTAATCTTTATTTTTGAGACCCCATGAGGTCTCGTAGCCGCATGCCTGAGTGCCAGGTTCGAATCTGGGGAACCGGGTTCAATCCCGACCAACGCCAAATATTTCTAATTTTAAATGGCACAAAATTGACCCCTGTGGTGCACTCTCCACCCTAGAAATGAGTGCCCATGAGGTGATGCCTGGTAAGCGCCCGCACGGTGCAAATATTTTATCATTACCGATATCTGTGTACAAAGCAGACTGGCACACCTAGCAAGGAGTGATGATGATTTATTTATTTATTATTTGTTTACTTATTTTTGGATAGCGAATTTCTTCAATTTTGGCAGATTATTTCTTAAAATATAGTCTAATCTAATCCAAGTAACTACATTTTTAATAATAAATTAAGATTAAATTTTAAATACCTGGATAAAATAGAATTCACTAATCCAAAAATGAGAATTAGTTTAAACTTTTTGGAGAATCGTTAATTTTTATTAATCTAAATACATACCTACATATTTACATATGCTGGAAACTGTATTGATTTCCTTTCCTATTGTTCTATTTACATTTTTCTTTTTAAAACGTTACTATTATTAATCTGAAATGATTTGTTCTTTGACAGTGACATTTATCTGTCAGTTACATACATTTGAATAACTGCCAAGGAGTATTGTTTGTTTAAAGCGTAGGCTCCGGGATTTAAATTATAGATAATTTTATAAATTTATCCATATAATATGTAGAAAAAGTATTAATGCAAATCTGTAGAAAATTTAATAATCTTTAATTTTTATAATAACATTAATGTCGAAAAAATAACATGTAAAAGTATTTTTCGAAGAAAAACTATTTTGAGCTTCTAGTAAAGTACCATTTCGGGTTATCCGAATTACACCAAAATCTAATGGGCTCTTTCCATTACAGAAGAAGTTCGAAATACAAGGTTTCAAAATTTTCTGAATTATACTATTTGAGTTAGAGTGGAGGATCCACACACACATACACACAGACATCATCGTGAAAATTTTAAAATTGGATTCTAGGGACCTTGAAACGTTGTCATTTGCCAAAATCTCGATATGCGATTTGTAGCACGAACCCTATACCTCCCTTACCAAGGGTAGCAGGAGGTAAAAATTGAAACAATACACTCTTTTATTGGCGAAAATATCAATGAATACAAGAAATAGTTATTTCGAAAATTAACCAAATAAAAAATAATTTTTAATATTGTTAGCAATGACTACGGCAGATTATATTTATTGTAGAAAAGGGTTCTTTATTTACAGTTTATGCAAATGCTGAGGCGATGTTCAGCACACATTTTTATTGCAATATTTGATAGTCTAATATTTTTAGGTTAGATTAATTATTGCGCAGCGATCTGAACTCGTTTAAACACTCATCACTGACAATTCAAAAGGTACTGTGAATCTTTGACCTCGCCATAAATTGGCGTAAGCACAAACAGCAATTTAAATTTTCACCAGTCGTGGGCGACACCACGTTGTGTTCTATGTAGGGTTAAAAAATATTCTTAAATTTTATCGGTAAATCCAGTAATAAACAAGTGTGACTGTATTTTAATGCAAAATTTGAATACAATTTGTTGAAATCATTATTTCCACGAGTTTAGTGTAATTTATTATGGAATAAATGCGATTATTTCTCGTAAAATACACTGATTATTCCAACAATTTACTTAGAGAAATTGTACAATAAATCGTAAGGTAATTTGAACATCTGTGGGAATCTCAGAACAAAGACGATTGTTCTAATTCTTTCTTAAATTTCACAATTTTGTATTTTTATGTTTGCAGTTTATTTTGCAATAAAATATTGTCATCATAGACAAGACAGATGTAAAGTAGACTAAAAAAATAAATGGGTCACCTTTTCTTTCAAAATAAAATGTGCATTAAGTAATTAAAATTGTTACATTTTAAAATGCAGAATTGAATGAATCCAAACAGTTTGGTATAAATGTTTCTCGCAAGAAGTATCTTAATCACAAATGTTTGTGTGTATTGAAGCAGCGGACCTTGTGGTCGTGGGTTCGATTCTCACTAAGGGCTTGGATGTTTGTGTGTGTCCTTTCATCATTTCACCTCAATCAAAGTAATGTATACGGGAAAGTTATAAAAATATGAACAAAAATGTATTACCCCCATTAAATCAATTGTAATAAGTTTGAATACAATAAAGAATTTTTTTCTATTACATTTTAAAGTCCTATAAAAAAGACTAATTAACGTTCAAATCGTTCAATAAATAATTTTTCATTTTTAAACATGATTCTAAATTATGTTACAGAAATATTTAACAGTGAGGAAGCTAGAAAAGCCATTCTTTGATTATGTCAAATTAAAAAAAATATGGACTACGGTTGTTTTTGCAAACTGCCTAGAGCTCCTCAATATGTATTAAGCCCAAGTCTGCAGATAATGTAATGAATAAATATCTCTCTGTATTATATCGCTTTAGATCAGGGGTGGGCCTTTTGCTTACTTTATCCGGCCCGTTGAAAAATCCCGCATGCAATTTTTTTAATCTCTTTTATGCGATTTTGTTGAAATCAACAGTATTTGTGTGCGTAGTGTATAATGAAATATATAAATAATAGAGAGTATTATAATTTCGAACCTACACTCGGTATTAAGGATTGCTATAAGTGATTTGGATCCCAATTTTGAAGAAATAATATTAAATGAACATTCGAGATTTCACTTTTCGCATCAAATATAAGTATTCTATTTTAACGTTTGATGTTTGTCTTTTCTTTTTATAATTCTATTTACTTTTTACTATTATATTTACAAAATGCAATATAAATATAAAAGTAATAACTATGATCAAAATAAAATAATTTGTATCGTTAAGATATAAATAAATAAAAAAATAAAATCTTTCATTAACAGATTTATATTCTTTTATAGTCCCCCGGCCCGGGAGACTTTTTGAAAATTTCATTTTGACCCGCGCTTAAAAGTATTTGCCCACCCCTGCTTTAGATGATTAGATTATTTAAAAAAAAACTATTACAACAAAAATAATTCTGAATAATAAAGAAAAGTTGATTGCAACAATGAATATCATTAACTAATACTTTTAAAAGAAACAAATAAGCAAAATTGGATAATTGAAAATTCTAATTCAAATTCAATAACAATTATGAATTTCTCACCTTACACGCTCGCATCTACCAGATGCTAACTTCGTAAACATGATGTCACACCTCCTCTTCACGAAGTATAATATATAAGGAGTGGACAAACGGTTATAAAAAACGTCACCCAAAATGTAAGAGGCGAGGGAAGAGAGAGAGAGAGAGAGAGATGGATATAGGTAGGCCGCACAACGTATACCGTATGTCTATCTTAAAGATGTACATAGGAGATTAACATGGGAAATCAGTTATTTGCAATTTCCTGCCCGTCTAATTATTTTCAGCAAAAACAAATCAAATAAAAGTTTTAGGGTATAAAATTCTGCATCTAATTCAATAAACAGAATTATCTTTACATGCTTTGTAACAACAAAAATTAAATATGATAATGTCGAAAATTACGATGAAAATATCGTAAGCCATGGATTTGAATAAAAAATAAATAAATGCTTAACGTTTTATCTGTTACAAAGTAAGTTAACTTTTTTGACGTTTGTGACAATTTGAATGTCTCTAGAAGGTCTCTAGTTTCATTGTCTGAAATTATTAGAAAATGAATACTTATATTAAAGAAGAGCGTGATTTCACTATAGCTAAATTCGTGACAAAATTTAAAGACAGCTAATGCGTCTTCAAAAAATAGCAGGAAAACATGCGTTACTGGAAGAAAGAGTGGTAGAAATAAAACCCCTCCTGTAGTACTAGATGTATTGGAAATGAGTTGGGAATACATCAGCATCATACATAATTTTATTACGCAGTGTTGAATTTTTAATAAATTTATTTAAACAAAACTGTATTTTTTAACATTATTTATTAGTCCAATATAATATTTCGGTTAGTATCATAACAAACATTACTTGTTCAAATTAAAATGTCAGAAACGTCAAATAAGTTAACTTACGTTGTGTCAGATAAAACATCAAGCATTTATTTATTTTTTGTTCAATTCCATGGCTGTCGATATTTTCAACGTAATTTTCGACATTTTCATATTTAATTTCTGTCGTTACAAAGCATGTAAAGGTAATTCTGTTTATTGATTTAGATACAGAATTTTA
Source organism: Harpalus rubripes (assembly GCA_963082715.1). Lineage (NCBI taxonomy): Eukaryota > Metazoa > Arthropoda > Insecta > Coleoptera > Carabidae > Harpalus > Harpalus rubripes. Next base: position 27,874,422 of record OY720461.1, on the reverse strand, counting down.
TGCCCTAAAACTATTATTTGATGCGTTTTTGCTTAAAATAATTAGGCGTGCAGGAAATTGTAAAAAAAACTGATTTCCCATGTTAATCCCCTATGTACACCTTTACGACAGACACGGTATAATTATATAAGAAATCATAAATTATTTTACATTGTATTGAAGGGTTATTGTATTATAAGTGATATTTAGATACTTACATATATTTTTAGAACGAATTAAATTAGTATTATTAATTTATATATGAATATAATGTTTTTGAACGTCATATCGTTTGTTGTAATCAACAATTTTACAGTCATAGCTTGCAACATAACAATGCCAGAAAATTATTCGTTTAGCAGGATATTTATTTTACTTTTTTCTACTAAATTCATTGTTGGATTCATTCTTGTAATCAATATTCTTGAGCTATATTCAAAATATTCATTGTTGTAATCAACACCTTCACAATTATTATTTCAAAATAACAATGATTAAAATGGTGCCCTTCATGGTCAGGTGCCTTTGTGCGGGGCACAATCTGCCCACCCGCACGGAGCGGCCCTGACGACGTTGTATAATTTCGTGATTCATACATACACTGGCTTGCAAAAAATCGCTTTATTGAGTCGATCTTGATGTCACTAGTGTCAATTAAGATGTCAAAATTAACAGAAATTCAAATACATACTTGGTTGTTCTTTCATTTTTCTGGAATATATTTCTAATTTAACAGTATGTAAATTAAACACAATTAAGAGCTAGATCCATAATAGATCAAATAGTGATAACAGTGCCAGTTTTTACATTATTTACAGAGCTAAAAAATTACAAAACTCGGTTCCTTGGTTTTTAAGGTGTACGCAAATTTTTTGCAAGCAAGTGTACATATTGTACATAAATGTAATTAAAAATGTTTTATTTACCGTAACATCTCCCGATTTCCATTCTTCATTAAAATGTGTCTTAAAACATAATCTTTCATGTTTAAAAGTCTGTCTTTTTGTGATATTACATGACGCCACTTATTTAGCATTTCCCCACCATTAGGGATTAAAAATAACGAAACTTTATCGCCACAATTCTTATAGCCACTCTTGCAGTTTGGCACAAAACACTTTATTCCCATTTTATTTCACGTCGTCATATCAGCTGTCAGCCACCGCCGAGCATGTTGGCCTACCTCAACCTATCTCTCTCTCTACCCTCTCTGTCTTTCATGTTACATTTTGGAGGACACTTTTTAATACCGACTAGATACGATTTGTCCACTCCTTAGTTATTATACTTCGTGCTATTTACATACCGTGTCAATGGTAATACTTGTATAATATTCTAAGTACTCTTTAAACATCTATCTTAAAGTACGCTGATTTGCCTTTACCTCAAGTTAAGAACTAATAATCTGTACTTCCATCCATTGTATGGGATGATTTCTGGGCGATATTCAGTCGGCGCTAATATGATTATAATGATAAGTTACGCCACATATTATTGATAGCTATCGTGATCAGTTGATCGTTAACAATAATCAATCAAGCATACAGAGAAACGCCTATGCTGGAGCGCCGGTAGGACTGAAACTAGACGCGCTTATAGTTCTCACAATTTGTTACCCTAGTTTAGGGCGGGAAAGCTACTTTTAATTACTGTTCTAGAATAGTTTGAATCGGAGATGATGAGAGAAATATTGAGAGGTTAATGAAAAAAGTGTTGCAACTATTTCCGTTTATGGGGAAAATTATTATTGATAAAGAAACTTATGCAGAATTTAATATTTTATTGGGGATTTTCACCATAGTAACAAATTGGAAAATTAAAACTACGAATAGACCTTAAACTTCCAACGTTTAAAATATGATTAGTTTTTAAAATATTCGAGGTTTAATGGCCATAATATCTATGTCGCATATGTACTCTATTCCAAATTCTTAATATTTTCAAGCCGTCTTTTTAAAATTCGAAATCCATTTCCATGTAAATGAATGCGGAAAATTACGAAACAACGAAAGTAAACCAAATAAAATTTGTTTGAATTTTTGATGTCATGCCAGATAGAAACCAAATGAGATTGTATGAAAGTGAAATATATGCTGAATGACATAGGAAGCAACATTATGTGCTAGTGGTAATCTAAAATAATATAAGTACATAGTTTGTTCATTAATTAAATAAAATAAGATAAATTTCTAATTACGGCGTATTACCCATTTCTGGGTTTGTCAATCTACTCTTATTTGCATATTTTGGTAATGATTATCTGTACAGTTCAGGGCGTGTACCAGACGTCATCTCACGGGCTCTAAAGCATTTTTATTATTTTTTAATCTGCACAATTCAATTCATTTACTGACTAACTATACGAAAGTTATTTTAAACTTATATTTACATATTTCTATAATTGTTGAAATAGATAAATTTATGTGTTTCCAATTATTATGTTTATCATTTCTTAAATAATAACAATTAAGTCTTTCCAAAGTACAGAGTACTTTCAATTTAGATGAAGTTCTATAAAAAAAGTAGTGAAAGACCCATTGTCATTGTGTTGTCATATTTTTACCTCCCGCTATCCTTGATAAGGGAGGTATAAGGATCGTGCTAAAAATCGCATATGGAGATTTTGGTGAATGACCACGTTTTAAGGTCCCTAGAATCCAATTTTAACATTTTCACGATGATGTCAGTGTTTATGTCTGTGTGCGTGTATGTATGTATAGATCCTCCACTCTAACTCAAATACTATCATTCAGAAAATTTTGTATTTATACGTTATTCTAATGTGGAATGTTGCCATTAGATTTTGGTGTAAATCAGATAACCGAATACGGCACTTTACTTGAAGCTCAAAATAGTTTTTCTCCGAAAAAATACATTTAAATGTTATTTCTTCGAGATTTATGTTATTATAAAAAGTAAAGAGTATTAAATTTTCTACAAATTTGCATTAATACTTTTTCTAAATATTTTCTGGATAAATTTATAAAATTATGTATAATTTAAATCCCGGAGCCTACACTTAAACAAACAAGAAATGCAACTCCTTAGTTACAAAGTTCTTATCTCAAATGTATGTAACTGACAGATCAATGTCACTGTCAAAGAACTAATCATTTCAAATTAATAATAGTAACGTTTTAAAAAGAAAATAGTAAATAGAATCATAGTTATATGGAATGGGACAGTTTTCAGCATAAGTAAATATGTAAGTATGTATATATGAATAAATAAAAATTAAATGGCGGGAGGTATTGTGTTGGCCACATCAGATTTTTACCTCTCGCTTTTTTAGTGAATAAGCACGTTTTAAGGTCCCTAGAATCCGATTATAACATTTTTACGATGATGTGTGTGTGTGTGTGTGTGTGTGTGTGTGTGTATGTGTGTGTGTGTGTGTGCGTGTGTGTGTGTGTGTGTGTGTGTGTGTGTGTGTGTGTGCGTGTGTGTGTGTGCGTGTGCCTGTGCCTGAGCGTGTACGTATACGTGTGCGTGTGCGTGTGCGTGTGTGTGTGTTTGTGTGTGTGTGTGTGTGTATATGTGTGGATATGTGTGGATATGTGTGTGTGGATGTGTGTGGATGTTGGATCCACGATTTCTCAAATACTATAAGACGTAAGACATTTTTAACTACGGATTCCTCAATCTAACAATAATGAGAAGAGTTGATTAAGTTTTGGTAACAATTGGACAACCGGAAGTAATAGTTACAAGAAAAAATCATCTAAATACGAGTATTATTTATCGAAAATTTATGTAAATACTTATATTAAAGAACGTTAAATTCTTTATTCGATAAATATAAATTCACTATTATATCTTCTATACATTTAGAGATAAAGAAATGCATATAAAATAATTTGATGTAAAAATTCTCAGATCAAACTACTTCAAGGCAAGAAATGTTTGTAATTGACACATAAATGCCACTGTCAAAAATATTTGTACATCATTATGAAGATTATGAAAATAAAAAAAGTCAACAACGCAAAAGAATGCGTAAAAAAGAATATAAAAGGAATTTGCGAAAAAATGACGAATATAAAGAAAAAGAAAAGGAAAGTAGAAAATGAAAATTTCAGTATATTGAATATAAAGAAAATGTATGTATTGTACATAATTTATATTAAAATATTCCATAGATTTTGCAAATATATGTGAGAATTATTTTGTAGTGAGACATGAATACGAGTATATGTATTTGTATTTAAAAATATTTTTCGTTTTATGCGTACAATCAGGTAAAATATTAGGCGAGAGGTTGTGTGCTGGCCACATCAGATTTTTCATTATGTAATTAGAAATCGCCCTCAATGGTGCAGATATATCGTCATTGCCATTTTGTCCATTATTATAATGTATTTTTATCATCATCTTTAACTAGCTAATTCTACTAATATATTCAATGAGATAAATTTATCTACAATGAAAATAATTCAATAATTCGGTGTATGTTATGTACGCACACATCACATACCGGATGTTCCAATAGTTAGTCTGTATATCGAAGACGGTGATCAACCCGTTAATATACTAATAATGACGGTGTGTTCTCTGTTTCAAAAACATCTGTCTACTAACCCAGCAAGTAATTTTGATATTCTAAATGATTGGGTATTATTTCTGCATTATCCTCGAATATTCTAATTCGATGACCTTTGATAATCATAGGTTACTTACCTCTCGACAGAAACACATTTTACAATATTTGAATAATTTGAATTTAAATTAATGAAAATTACATTGAAGTTGTAGATAAAAATTAGTTGCTACAATGATTTTAATATTATTACTGTGAGTAAATAAAATGGTATTTGAATTTGCAAACAAGCCAGGATAAGTGTGATGTATACTTATTTTTTACCTCCCGCTACCCTTGGTAAGGGAGGTATAGGGATCGTGCTAAAAATCGCATATCGAGATTTTGGTAAATGACCACGTTTTCTGTGTGTTTGTGTGTATGTGTGTGTGTGTGTGTGTGTATGTGTGTGTGTATGTGTGTGTGTGTATGTGTGTGTGTAGATATGTGTAGATCCTCCACTCTAACTTAAATACCATCATTCAGAAAATTTTGAAACCTTGTATTTCGAACTTTTTCTATAATGGTAAAAGCCCATTAGATTTTGGTGAAAATCGGATAACTGGAAATGGCACTTTACAAGAAGCTCAAAATAGTTTTTCTTTGAAAAATACCCTTAAATGTTATTTTTTCCAGATTAATGTTATTACAAAAGTTAAAGATTATTAAATTTTCTATAGATTTGCATTAATACTTTTTCTTTTTATTTTATGGATAAATTTATAAAATTATCTATAATTTAAATCCCAGAGCGTACGCTTTAAACAAACAAAAAGCAGTTATTCAAATGTATGTAACTGACAGATAAATGTCACTATCAAAGAACTAATCATAACATACGTAATATAACAAGTGATATGATTATCATCGATGATATTCTCGAGTCAAACCGAGTTGCTGCTTCGGTTTCACGAGCAATATCTTCGATTATTAATCATATCACGAGCTTATATTTAATGAGAGAATATAATGAATTTTTGTGACACATTGTGTGTGCGGCTGACCTAAATTTTAATATATTGTATTACAACATGGCTAATTTAACAATTGCCTTATTATTTTTATCGTTGTTGATATCAACCCAACGATTATCGCACATTTTTATACTCAAAATTAACCGTCAATGTCAAATAAAGAAAACAAATCCCTTAGTAACGAATATAAATAAGGTGATAATTTCTTTGTTCTTTATCATCGCTGTGATAGACATGTAACTAGGGAGATTCTGAATGTTGATTGGCGGAAAACATGTCACGTGAATAATGAATTATATTCTCAAATTATATTAGTAACATTTTAAAAGGAAAAAAGTAAATAGAATAGAAAAGGAATTCAATACAGTTTCCAGCATAAGTAAATATGTAGGTATGTATTTAGATTAATAAAAATTAACGATACACAAAAATCTTTAAGCTAACCCTCATTTTTGGATTATTGAATTATATTCTATCCCGGTATTTAAAATTTAATCTTCATTTTATTATAGCTCCGGTGGTTCAATGGTTAGAGCAACGCCTCATGTCATGAGTGCCCTCGGGGCTATGGGTTCGAATCCCACTAAGGCATGGACGTGTTTGAATGTGAACCCACTCTGTAATTGGGATTTAATCCTGTTGAGGGGTTTAAAAAGAGGTAGTTACTTGGATTAGATTAGACTATATTTTAAGAAATAAACTGTCATAATTAGAGTAAAATTCGCTAATCCAAAAATAAGGATTAACTTAATGTTTTTTGTGACTCGGGCTGTAAATGGCGGGAGGTATTGTGATGGCCACATTAGATTTTTTTATTTAAAAATAAAGTAACAAAGAATCTGTATTAAATTTTCAAAATGATAAAAAGTTCAGTGAGATGGTGCAAATGTTGGAAAAGGCTTTTAGCGAGAAAGCAGTATCGAAACCAAAAGTTTATGAATGGTACAAACGTATTCAAGAGGGCCGTAAAGACGTAGAAGATGACAAAAGGCAGGCTTCGTAGTACATCAACAACTGATAATAATGTAGCAAAAAAGTTGTTAGATAGTTGTTTCATTTAGGCCTTCATGAAATATATCTATGTTGGTATTGTTATTACTGTGCAAGAGTATAGAGCAAGTTCGCTTCCTTGCGGTGTACCCTGGGTAACGCTAAATTAACAAATCGGCGACCACATAAACATCTTCAAAGGCGTCTTTCACCACCTTGACTACCGTATAAACTTAGTCTCTTCAAATGTAGTACTGACCTCGATGACCCCATTGCAACAATTGCTAATTCCAAGTGCGATCTTGTTCAATAAATTATTTCATTTTTACATTTAACAATTATATTTGAATGTTGTGTCGATTATGCCATACCTACACTATTCTATATAAATAAATGTACTGTAGTATGAAACTTGCATGAAAATAGTCTCTAATCTAGTTTAAAAATAGTTATTTATGCTACTAGAGATGTAGGTACCATTTACTAATCAAGGACGATTTTGCGCCCGAGCGATAGCGAAGGTTAGCAAATAAGTTCGAGAGTGGTCAAATGTACCTACATCTCGTGTTGCATATAAGATTTTTTCCACTCCCAAAGATTTATTTTTTAGCTGATCATTTTCACTGTCAGATATTTCAAGGCTGTCAAGAAATACAGTTGAATATTGATACATTAAAAAAAAGAATCTAAGTATTCCATGGAAAATTTAAGAAGAAAAACGCTGTCATCTCTTACCTTTGTCACGTCATGGTAACTTTTGAATGGAAATATTAGCTGTAGGTATTCTTTTTGGACAAAATCTCAGCTCATCTCAAATCACTTCAGATAAACTCAGAAAATCGTTGTTCTTTCTGACACAACTGATTTGAGTTGTTTTGAGTAAACTCACTTCCCCCCCTTTCCGATGCTACACTACCAGTTTACAAAACTCAAAATTGCATTTTAAGGTTACATAATTCAACAAAATTTATATTCACATATACAGATATACTTACAAGTAATATATTTTCAACATTATCCATTTTTCGTTTATAAACAGTATCATAGATCAGAAAAATGTCAATAAATTGGACAGCTGTTACAACAAATGCTATCGGTAAAGAAGGAAATGATAAAATGAAATAAAGCTTGTTCTTTTTGCAAAATCACAACTCACTTCAGCTCAACTCAGTTATGTACTGAGCTGAGATACAATTGGGTCAAAAAGAATACAGCTATTTATGAAATGAGGATAATTTGATAGAAATTAAATTCAAAATTATAAATTATAAGAATGAATAAATATATGACACAAGTTTAAAATATCTAACTGTTGGTAATTCACAAAGAGGGAGGTAAGTTCAGCTGTAGGGAAGTAAGGACAATCCTTAATTCCCGTCGCTAATAGAAACAGATATCTTGAAGTAAAATAAACATACATCCCTACAATCAATGTCCTAATAGCCTACTTACGATATTGGGAGTGGGCAAAATTTATATTTCAATTTTAGGTGATTTCAATTGATCTCGAAAAAATAATATAGAGATAAAATAGTCGATCTCTATCGAATTCGTTCTTTTCGATTATCCCTTAAAAGAAAATGATTGACGCTACTCTAAAATATCTTTAATGAACTAATATTTTACTCCAGTTCATTTTGAAAGAAAGTATAGGATACATGAACTTCTGTTTTACATTCTTTACTATTTTTGACAGAAATCTAGTTGCAATATATGAACTACATTTTAGCGAGAAAAAGTACAATGTGAAACAAGCTTTTGCAGTAATTTCTCCTATTATACATTTACAGAACAATTGAAAAATGATATTAACTCCATGTTCAAGAATCTCTTTGTCAATTTATTATAAAGTTTATGCCCTAAAGACATCATCAAGCAACTCTTCGGATTTTTGATTTTTGTGGGCGTCTTGGTCTCGAATTTGAGATTATCAGACTTTGTAATTATAATCACATTACCGTCCGGAAAGCAGTTTTGATATCCTCAACCCCCATCCTTCCTTAATCATCGCGAGAATCCTTTACCAAACCTTCCTTCCCTTCTTGGTACGATCATCAATTTGTGATATAGTGCCTTCAGGTTTGTTTTTGTTAATGACATAAGAGTCTGATTGATATTAGGGAGGAGTAAAGATTTGTAATACTTAATTGAACGTGGAAAGCAGTTTTGAGCGTTTCAAGACACTAATGATCTCATGTCAATAATAAATTTTGGTATTAATGGACCGATAAATCATTAACAAATCTTGTACACATCTTTTGTAAGAAGAAAGGGACAGTCGTATTAGCGTTTTAAATGGTAAAAGGTATCAATATATTACGTTGAAGGATTTATAAAAATTTAATGGAAGAATATTGTACATGGACAATAAAATTGATTGAAAAAAATTGTAATTATGTATTAACTGATTGATTACTAATGAAAAGTAATGAAATGAATATTTTTGAACGTTTTTACACAGGGTGTTTTACAACTTATGACTTATGTACCACTCGTTAACAGGTTATTATAATTTGATATATAAGGTGAACTCAACGAAATGCGTAAGTCGAGTTAATGCGTTTATGTCCTGTAGTTCTTTTATTTTTCTACGCACACTCACTTCAACATATTTCAACTTTCAAATACCCATGCATAGATGGCATCGTTCAGCGCCATCTAGAGTGAGTAGGTACTCATATAAAATTTAATACGACGATAAATAATAACCACATGGTATATATAAATGTCGTAGGTGATTGGTCGTGATTATATTTTTACCTCCCGCTACCCTTGGTAAGGGAGGTATAGGGATCGTGCTAAAAATCGCATATCGAGATTTTGGTAAATGACCACGTTTTAAGATCCCTAGAATCCGATTTTAACATTTTCACGATGATGTCTGAGTGTATGTGTGTATGTGTAGATCCTCCACTCTAACTCAAATACTATCGTTCAGAAAATTTTGAAACCTTGTATTTCGAACTTTTTCTTTGATGGAAAGAGCTCATTAGATTTTGGTGTAAATCGGATAACCAGAAATGGCACTTTACTTAAAGCTCAAAATAGTTTTTCTTCGAAAAATACCTTTAAATGTTATTTTTTCGAGATTAATGTTATTATAAAAATTAAAGATTATTAAACTTTCTGCAGATTTGCATTAATACTTTTTCTATATATTAAATTTATAAAATTATCTATAATTTAAATCACAGAGCCTACGCTTTAAACAAACACAACTACTTGATTAGACAGTTCATACCTCAAATGTATGTAACTGACAGATAAATGTCACTGTCAAAAAACTAATCATTTCAAATTAATATTAGTAAAGGCTCATTCACAGCACTGAAATTAGAATTAGAAATTATAATTATATTTAAAAAATACTTATACTGTATTAGAGTAAGATATAAATAACTCTCGTTTGTGTATTTGTTAAAAATTATACTTAAAAATTACCGTCTTAAAACATGTTAAATAGATGTTAACTTAAAAATACAATTTATAATTAATGTATTGTGCCATACTTAAAAGCATATACTTACGGCCGCCTGATAAGTAAGTAATGCGATTAATTGTTGTTTTAACGCCCACCTCTAATTCAATCGAATGAAAAGGAATTAGAAATTCATATAGTTTTTATATTATTATCATGTTACTTTTCGGTTTTTGTTTATTTTGAAATAGGGTAATTCCGGGAGAGATGGCTTAACGGGGTAAATGACTCTTTTGCCAAAATCCAGAGAATAGTAGAACCGAAAGTAGAACACATCATTCTACTATTATTTGGATTTGGGCAAAAGAGATATTTGAGACAATAAAGATATTTATTTCTGTAAAAATATAAGAGCATATAATTTTTTTTATTTGCAGGCCTAGCTTTCAGCTCGTCCTGTCAAAATAAACTCGTTCTCGCAAATATTCAGTTTCTGGACTAGTGATACAAATAACTATTATTGTACACTTTATAACTAATAATAATAATAGCTTATATTCTGCAAAATTCGGGTTCGAACTTGAGTCATAAAGACCAAGAAAAATATTAAACAATATTTAATTAATATATGTCGAAATGGTACACATCTGTCCATTACGAATTTTAAACATTTAAGTCGTAATTATTATGATAATTATTGTATAAGGCCTATCAATAAATTAAGATACATTTCAGAAATAAAAAACTTTTACTTATTTCATCTGAACTAGAGCGTATCGAAAAACCTGCACATTAAATATAAAATTATTAAATTGTCCACTTGTATATTTGCACATGTATTATTATAATTCTTGTTGATTCATAATTAAATAACCTTATTTAAAATGATAATTACGAACATAATGAAAATTCACAATAAGAAAAGGTGTTTTCCATAATTTATTCCTTTTTTATTTATATAAAAAATACACGACTTTATGCATAAATTATCAAAAATAAATTTCCATGTGGTGCTATTAATTGGACAAATAAAAATGTATAAAAAATCCAAGAAAATTTATATGGATGATGTAGCAAATTTCGAGATTTTGTCAACAAGTTGAGACATGTCAAATGTGCTATTAAACACTTAAGCTTAAAATCTTCACCATTAAAGTCCAGACGAACCAGGGATGTACAAAATATTGACGAAGAAATTTAGTCTGGAGCAAAAATTTGGGATTATCGAAAAAAGTTTCTTATGAACCCCTCATATTATTAAATTTTGAGAAAGATTTGTTTTATAAAATTTTTGTGTAAAGTTGATAGTTTAGCCGGAAATTACATCACAATCAAAAATGAGTAAATATATAATGAATTCGGCACCTAGATTTTTGGAATCTAATACATATGTACGATACATACGCAAGATTATTTTAAATAGTTATTTGTCTGTTATTTGAAATTAAGTTGCGAAAGTGCGAAAATTATTTTTTTTAAGTATCGTTGCAATATCGTTGTGAATTAAAATATGGAATTAATCAGAAAGCATTTTTGAGTCATCATTTATAATTGACAATTTTTAAGTCACCCTGATATTAATTTAACAGTTTTTAACTCCTCCAGTAATTAGTTTGGCAGCTTTTGGCAATTTTCAAGCCTCCCAGAAAGTAATTTGAAAGCTTTGACAGTTTTTAAGCCTTCCAAAAATTATTTTGAAAACACTCCAACAGTATTTGTAGCGAGTAATTAAGAAATGGAAGGAAAGAATGGTGAAGTGTATTGAGTGATGCACGACGAGGCGAGAGTACTCTCGCATCCCGTCTCGTCTCGTTGAAATATGCGAGACGAGAACGAGAGCGAGATTGAAGTTTAAAATTCGAGGCGAGATCGATATAACAACTGCGAGAAGCGACTCGCGAGATTCTCGCGAGAATCTCGCAATAAAAATTATATGAATTCACAATATTTTTTGAGTCTATTTAGAGTCGATTAGTATCGGTCTCTGAGCGAGAAAATGCAAAAATAAAGACAAAATCGGTATTGCATCCAATAGAACTAGTTTTCTCTAATATTTCAGCCACTAATCACCGCAGTTAAAACCACGGTTAATAAAACTCTTGTCGCCCCTGAAAAGTAAAGGATCGATATAACAACTGCGAGAAGCGACTCGCGAGATTCTCGCGAGAATCTCGCAATAAAAATTATATGAATTCACAATATTTTTTGAGTCTATTTAGAGTCGATTAGTATCGGTCTCTGAGCGAGAAAATGCAAAAATAAAGACAAAATCGATATTGCATCCAATAGAACTAGTTTTCTCTAATATTTCAGCCACTAATCACCGCAGTTAAAACCACGGTTAATAAAACTCTTGTCGCCCCTGAAAAGTAAAGGATGTTATATTAAGCGTCTATGGGAGCCAACTGGGAGAGAAACGGAGTGATTGGTTGCCAGCGGGTTACCAGCTCGGTTACCAGTGTAGCGGTTTTTATGACTTAATCTTACTTAAATATTGGCATATATTTAATGAAAAAGTGTAGGTACTTTTAATTACAAAAAATAATTTTTTAATGTTTATTTCGTTTTACTGATGACAGAATGTGTTCGTATTGAAATAGTTTAGAGATCACAATTTGATGATAAATTGGATATTTTAGAGGTAAATTAAATTATTTACTAACTTTCACATTTTCTGGTGACCGTAAATGAATAAACATTATGTTCGTATTGAAATAATTTGGTGACCAGAATTTAGTGTTTCGTCTCTTTATTATAGTTATACGACTGCAAATACATAGAAGACAGTGCTATTGGTGCGAACTTGTCTCTTGTAGTTAAATAGTTACGTAAATACGCAGTGCGCAAGCGCTTATTTTTATAGCGAGACTCTCGCGAGACTCTCGTGCGAGAACGAGATGAGACCCAAATATTTCTCGTCTCGTCTCGCCTCGCGTGCATCACTAAATGTATTATTGTTGAAGAGAAATACTTTGAACATATTTAAAATAAAATTATAAAGAACATATGAACCATATGTTCTATTCTCATTAATTCTAGCGTAACCTGTAACCTCCTATTTACTCAAAATTTTGTTTAATACTATTTATAAATACAGTCGCTGCGAATTTTTAAACCTCCAGTAGGAAAAAGAAAAATGCCTTCCAAATGAACTGTTTTAAAAGCAGAATATTTAAATGTACATTAATCAGATAAATAATTGGATACCTAATGTTATTAATATTCATCATTTATTATAATTGTTTGTATATACACATATTGTTCCAGAAAATGAAACTAGATATGTATTTATACTAACTATGATGTCATAAATAAATAATAGGCAGCCTCCACATACTTGTGAATATATGAATAATTAGTTTCAGATATGAAACAATTGTAAAACAGTGTTCAAAACCACTAATAATTAACATTTTTGTGATATTTATTCCATATAAACAAAATAACCTACCTTTTCGTTGATGTTGTTGCTTCAGGAATACCTCCAACCACTCTTCAAAGTTTTTCAATAAATTTTAAACTTTTCCACCACAAATTATACATTAAACTAACCACTACAACATACTGAAACTAATAAGAACACTTAAAACTGCAACAATTAACTATTTTGCATTAATTTTTATGAACAAACATCATTAATGTTGCAACACACCTGACATTTTTTATTAACATAATTATTATAGCTGGCATGCTGGCAACCTGCGCACGCGCATTCCATGGCCACTGCCAGTGGATTTCGGCAGGAATTAAAATATATGTTCGAAGGAATATACTTATTAATAATATTAATTATAATTTTATTTATTACACTTATACTTTGATCCACCATACCATCATATTACCAAATTAAAAAATTAATAATTATATTAAAACTGTATGATATTAAAGTTTAAAGAAAGTTATTAGTTTTTAAGATAATCGAATTTTAATGCATTTAAAATCTACTTCGTACATTTAATCTATTGCAAATTATTACTACTATCAAGCCTTCTGCTTTCGCTTTTTTGAAATGCAAAATCCATTTTCAAGTAAATGAATGTAGAAAATAATGAAACAGCGCAAGTAAACCAAATAACACATTTTTAAATTTATGATGCCATATCAGATAAATCATAATTCGTCCATTTGTATTGGAAATAAAGTATATGTTGAATGGTACAGGCTGCCAGTGGCAATCAAAACTCAGACAATAATAAGTATAAGTAGTTATTATTAATTATTTGATTAAATTGCTTATTAACAAAACATATATTCAATTATTGACCATACAAGTTATTTTTATATTTTTATAAGTGTTGAAAAAATAAACTTGTGTTTCCAATTATGAGTTCAATGTTTGAGAACAAAATAAGCTGAACATCTACGTCAAAGAGAATTAAAAAATTATTACTGCATAACGAATAACAATTAAGTGGCCTATTCAGAGAAATACAGTCATAAAGGATGCTATGCATATAAAGATTGTTATCATAAAGACATTTGTAACAATCTTTATGAATTTGTCAATTCAGAACCTAAACTATTATTCATGAAAGATAACTATTCAAGGTCATTTGTGAGCCGTCTGATATAATATTATTTGCAGATAAATTCATTGCATTTCATATACATAGGCGTGCAACATAAAATATTTATGGACACATCTTAACTGAAAAAATAAAAGTAATTCATTTGAAAATTATGTTTCTTTCTAAATAATGCCTTTCTCAAAGATTTATGTTCTTCACTTATGTTTTTGCAAAATACAAAAACATAGACTTAACTTATAAACCAAGGAATAGGTAATTCTTTGATTTAAACGTCAACGCCACTGGGTAAATATTAGTACAGAGGGTAGTACAGTAGATAATTAGGTATCTGTAAATCTACGACATATGTCATTATTATTTATAGTGTGTTAGAAAGAATTACCACAATTGACGTAAATCTGTCACACCACATAAATCAAATAGACATAGGTCAAATAATCTTTCTCTTTCTAATACAAAATGTTGCTAAGCTACTACTATAAAGTGATGTGTATTCTTTTTTCGATCAAATGACCTTGAATAGTCATCTTTCGTGAATAATAGTGTACGTCGGTATTATTAAAAAACTTTACCAAATAATACTTGTGAATGAACCAGATTATTTGATAATAGCTAACTTCTTTATACATATATGAACCGAATCTAACCTTAATCTTATCTATCAACAATTTATTTTTTTTTTAAATAATGAATCGCTAATTATATTTAGTACGCAAACATTTTGTCATATGTCATATTTGGAAACTTCTACATTATTTAGAACAGCTTTGTTAATTCCTACAAATGACCTAGACGTGATTGAAAATTTATGGGAAGATTTAATTTTTTTATTTGGACTGAATATGTAACAGAAACATTACACATCACAAAGAGTTTTCAAGAATACCACAGAATGTCAAAAGTAACTTTCTTCCATCACAGTCTTTATCTTTCTTATGATCATTATTCAAGTCGAAGCAGAATCTATACGTATAATAAACTGCGTCCAGCTAAAATATAAAAACACCAATATTTGGTAGAAAGGTCAATATTAATTATATTTGATTGGTATAATAACCTGTCACATGTCAAATAACAACGTCATAACAACCGTAAATACATAGTTTTAGCAGTCGTTATGATAAAGACTGTCAAAACGCTTAACAATTGTTGACAGTAACCACTTTCAGTACTGAGAATACCAAATTCGATTTTAACAATAACGACTACACAAAGGATACGTTTTCTTATTGTCAACAGAAAACTGCGATGTATTGCAGTTCTGCTTTATATGACGTCACATCTGCTGTTACCTGCTTGCAGTTTTGCGAGGAATAAACAAACAATACCCTGAGGCAGCGACAATAAGGTTATGATATCTGTCAAACGCTAATTCATCAGACATTATTAAAAGTTATTCAAAATGTTTACTATTGCTAGAAATGGTACTAAAGTAGTTATTGAAGATTAATATCTTTGGTTATGTTGATTTTCGTTTCGTGATAACTTTCAAATACAGTCTGCGCATGCGTACATTCAATGCAACCTTTCAAAGCTGGATGCATAACTGCGCGCAGTCAACCAGTAGAACTGCTTTGCAGTTAAATAAAAAAACACTGTCCAGCTGCATGGCAGATGCATCTATGTAATAAAAAAAAATGACTATCTGCAAGTTAATATTGCAGGGATACATATCTGCGGAATAAAAAAACGCGCCCAAATATTGAGTTCTGAACACGCCCCTAGTCTATCCATAACTACAGAAGTACAGATCGCCTGTAAATTTAAGTTTCGTAAAAAAAAGTGGAGGACCCCATTACCAGCAGATATTTTGTTATTATTTGCTCGTAAATATTTAATTTACAGACAATTTAAAAAGTTAATAGTTTTGTAATCTGTGGGAAAACATTTGAATACCTTCTTCGATAGACAGCTGTCAAATATTTCTTTTATTTTGTCTAGGCGCCAACTTGGATCCCAATTATTGTTTATCTAATCGAAATGACTATAATTTATAAAATCGATGAACATGATAATAGTAAAATGTACGACAATTTACTACTTGACGAAAACAATAATTATGTAGGCTAGAGTGTAGCTTCAGCTCGTATCCTAAGAACGATTTCTGAGCTACTAGACCACCTACAACTCGTACCTCGTCATTTGACAATTATAAGTAGGAAATTAACTTAATCATTGTTATCAGTGGCCTATGATCTCTTATGGTTCAATCAAACGCGATGACATGCAGGGTGAAGCATTGACAACGGCCAGGGGTGACCAAAGAGTCACAGAACATCGTATATTTGAAGGATATACAGACAAATAAATATCATCACGCCTTATTATCAAATTCTGGATGTACTAATTTGTTTTTATTCATAGATTTCTGTAACAATAATATATGTATAGTGTCACCTCATGGGGTCTTAAAGCTGACGTGTAGAATGCATCCCAATAGTAATTTTTATTTTTACGGACATCTTAGGAATAATTTATTAATTATGTATTTTATAAATTAATATTTTAAGTTTTTCTTCTTAAACCCTACCATTATTAATTTGAAATGATTAGTTTTCATACATTAGCATTTATCGGTCAGTTACATTCACTTGAAATCTGAACTATACCTATAATCCAGGAGTTATATTTATCTTTAAAGTTTGGCTCCGGTACCGGTATTTATAAAATAGATTAATTTATAAATGACAATAATAGTTATTTGTATATCAAGGCCACGAAATCACTGTTCCGAAAGAAAAATTGTCGCCGAGGCCGCTTGCGGCCCAGGCAGGACAATTTCAAGGGTGCGAAAAGATTTCGCGGACAACTGTATAACTGTAAAAAATATGTAATTAATTTTTTTTATCGTATTTAAATAGTTTAATTTATTGAAATAGAAAGTCAGTTTTGATGGGATTAACATTTTTTATTAAACAAAACAATTAGTTTTATAAAAAAAGATTGTAAAGAATAAAAAGTTATTTCTCAAATATCTATTTTACAATATTTATTGTATTTATTATAAAAAATATGATGTGGACACCACACGATTTTCTTGTACGCAATACCAATAGACCTAATTATAAAATTGTACGTATTTAAAGTAATTTGACATTAATTCTTTTTTTTTTGTTAGTTTTTGTTCTAATCCCTAGCAAGCTTTATTACAAAAACCAAAAAGTATATAGTTTTTAATTTTAAATATCTCGCTTATACAAAAGGCCAATTTACTAACACTTGATGTGATAGACGCAAAATTAAATTCTCTAAAACTCTTACTTGAAGCATTTATTTCTAGAATCAAAATAAAACCATTTTATTCAAGAAATGCTGTTAACATCTTCAGGTAATATATCACTTTCGGTTAGCCTATTTTAACCAAAATCTACTATGTTATTTCCAATGACATAAAAATGTTATATACTAAATTTTAAAAATTTTGGATTATATTTTAAAATAGTTTTATATTAAAATCTATTATAGGCTTCAAGTAAAGTACCACTTATGAAATTTATGTAATAACTAAAAAGGGAGGTACACAACACTACATGTTATAGCAGTCCTAAATACAATTTTCAACTTTCTACGGCTTACCGTTTTTGAGTTATGCGATATTTAATATTTATACGTACTTACATACATATGTATACGTACGTACAGACGTCTCCATGAAATTAGTCAAATTGGGTTCAAGGATGGTCAAAATGGATATTTTCGTTGAAATCTGAAAATCAAAATTTTTTGCGATTACAATATTTACTTTACTATGTACAAGGAAGTAAAAGCAAACCAAGAAACTTATTATTATTTTAGAAACGTCACTGTCATTGCCTTTTTTCCATCATGTCAATTCCCAAGTATTAAAGTAATTTTAGGTTAAATCAAATTCGCGAAATTAGATTTCGCGGCCTGTATGCGTCTGCGACATGTTTGTTCGCGTCCGGTTGCACAAAAAATATATTAAAAATATTTTTCTAATTAAAACTATATAGAACTTCAAGTACAGTATGTTCAAAAAAATCCTAACTCGGAGTAAGGTATGAACAGAGAAACGTATGTCTGATCATTATTCAATTCAAAAGTCAAGATGTCAAAATTGATCTTGAAATGCAATTTTAAGGAGAAATGTCAATAAAGAAGGATACAGTACATTGACTTTCGCTGTCTCTATTTTTTTCCATTTCTAAAATAAGATTCAAGAAGAAAAGCTTTGATTTAATTAGACTTTTTTGTAAAATTGACATTTAATTAAATATTTTTAAATTGACATAAGTACGTTTATTTCTTCATAACCTACTCCGAGTTAGAAATTTTTGAACACACTTTATATAATAGCGTCTTTCCGTATTAGAATAGAGTAGGAATCCAAGATTTCAAAATTTTCAGTACAATAATATTTGTGAAGTAACAGGCTCCACATACAGACGTCATCATCAATCTGAAAATGATGAATTACAACCTATAAATTTTCTGTTATGCCTCTTTTGAGACACTATCGTATAGAATAGATGAAAGATAAATAAAATTTGTATCTTTTAGTAAAATTTTGAACATAATACATACATAGGTCATTATTTCATAAAGTAATATTACTTACAGTGTATACATTTTGACGTAACATGAGTAAATAATATATTATTATAATTATTTTCTCTTAGCACATTAAGTTTAGCAATTATTCAAATCTAGAAAGCGATCTTAAACTTATTTTCCATGGAAAATGATTTTGCAATTTTCAGTTTTTTAACATTGTTATAATTTGTTATCGCAGTGTATCGAGTACGTTAATTTATTTTTTGTAAAATTCAGCAACTTGAATCAGAGATAACAATAATGACCTATAATAACATGTTCCATATGTTTTAATGTTTACTGAACACAATCACATATAGCGAATGATCTCGCATATTTTTAATTACGCCATTGTATGTTACGGTGTGTAATTTACCAAGATTACACTTTTCATTCATCAGATAATAAGATCATTTCCTTATGATTATATTTAATTGTTTTATTAAACAAAGAAATGGAATAACTATACCAGTCGCCGAATTATTTGATATTCCTTCATATTAACTGATGATAAAAACTATGAAAATTTAAATAAATGTTGAAATAATATTTGGCTTAAAGAATAAAAATTGTGACTCTCTAGAACTACAGAACACTTCCGATTTAGATGAAGTTCTATAAACACTAATAGTTTATTTTAAAGGTATGTCCGGCAACTTGTCGGTACAGAGACACAGCCCCTTAAAAGTGCACCTCATCACTCACATTTTTATTAATGACTCTGGTATGGTATGACTATCGAATGAAAGTTGACGTTGAAATTATTTTATAGATGTGGTTTTTTTTGAAACCCTAGAGAAAAATAGAATTGTACGAAATATTCAGGTATGACATTTTGCATGAACCCATTTAAATACTGGACTAGAAAAGCACAGAAATACATTTCAAAGTCTGGCTGAAATATATGGCCGACTAGGGTAACTGAATATGAAAACAGGGATGCGTTTAAAATATTTTAAACATTTTTCATTTATGTTGATTATAACAAAATATTTTGATCTTTAAACTATTTAGTTTGACAATTCTATGAAATAGGATTATTTTTATTAAATTTTTTAAATACATCCTTGAATCCTGTTGCTTGGGTCATTTTAAATGCCTCCTGGTATTGAGTACAATTCTATTCTTCTGTAACGGAATACATAAGAGTCAGTTTCCTTTCAAATCAAATATAAGGAAATATTTTCAAAAGAAACCACATCTATTAAATAATCCAAACGTCAACTTTCATTCGCTAGTCATACTATACTATAATTGCACTACAATAACCGGAAATGGCACTTTACTTGAAGCTCAAAATAGTTTTTCTGCGAAAAATACCTTTGAATGTTATTTTTTCGATATTTATGTCATTATAAAAATTAAAGATTATTAAATTTTCTATTGCTTTGCATTAATATTTTTTCTATATATTTTATGGATAAATTTATAATATCTATAATTTAAATCACAGAGCCTGCGCTTCAAACAAACACAACTACTTGATTAGACAGTTCATATAAATGTCACTGTCAAAGAACTAATCATTTCAAATTAATAATAGTAACGTTTTAAAAAGAAAATAGTAAATAGAACCATAGTTATACGGCATGGATATAACTAAATATGTAAGTATGTATATTTAAATTAATGAAAATTAAATAGCGGGAGGTGTTGTGTTGGCCACACAGGGTGTGCAACGAAACGCAGAACATAGGAGTCTAACATGGAATTTTAAAAATATGTGGAAATTGGCTCTCCTGTACATTTTAGAGCAAAAGTCCAAGAATAAAAATTGTTTAAAATTAATTTATACTTTTAAAAAGTCTTCAATTAATGCAATAGAATTTCTGTAGCATTAGATTTTAGAAAATAAAATATGATATTTTCATTACAAATCAGATGGAAATAAAAAACAAATAAAACAAAATAAGATCATAATACTTGAATGTTTAATATAACAATGTTTTAATTGTTTAATTTCCATGGCTATCTGATTTTTTGACGAAAATGTCATTTTTTATCTAAATATTTAGTGCGTCAGATATTCAATTGCATTCAATGAAGACTTTTTAAATGTAAAAATTTATTTTAATCAACTTTTCATTCTTGTACTTTTACTCTAAATTGTACAGGTCAGCCAATTTCGGATCATTTTTAAAATCTTATGTTAAACTCCTATGTTCCGCGTTTCGTTGCACACCCGGTATAACAATAGTTATAAACGGATTTATTTATTTTTTATAAATTTTTTTATTTCGTATGGTAACTTTAACTTGATTGTTTTTTAACTGTTAAATAAATATTGTGGATAGGTAAATGATTTTTTCTAAAAATTAAAATATCTCAAAAACTATTGCGTTTATCAAGTTTTAGCAAAAATACCTTTTCGAGTTTTTTTTAATTGTAGTATTTTATAGATAAAAAAGAAAAATTATTAAAAGCAAAACATTAGTATAAAACGTTCATGGCTTCGCCATATCAACCGCCTCTGTTTGAGGTACAATAGCTATTTGTGTATTAAGAGCGCAAAATGAAACATTGTCGATTGAGAGGTTGTTGCCGCGCGATGCAGGAGCGCGGCATTCTCTCGAAATCGACAATGTCCATTTGTGCTCGAAACACACACAAGATTTTTTCTACAGTCGCCACAATGGGATCCTCCATCACAACAAAAATTTATTTGTTTCAAGTACATTAAACTAGTGCAGTGAAAAAATGGATGTCCATTGGGAGCGTTCACGCCAAACTTTTGCAGGTGGCATAGTACAACTGTTCACACAATTTATTTTATATTTAATTTTAATTTATCGTTATTTTCCATTCTTCTTGAGCTATTGCTTCAATCTGATCTAAGCATTTTATATTTTGTTTTTGTAAATGAATGTATTTTATTTTCACAGCACTGCGGCATTTTGTTTGGGTATGTAATATACCGACAGAGCAGTTATGTCAGATTGACATGTGAAGGTGTTATGGTAAATGTGTAACTACAGTGCCATTAGTTCCTGACTAAATGTTTCCATTAATGTAGACAAGTAACATTTCCCAACATTGTATAGTTATAAATTGAACAGCGAGCGTCTTTCTGCTTTGTCGTGCACGAGCGGCAAAGTGACATTTTGCATTGACAAAAGAAAGCGCAAATAGCTACTTTGTATATAGACTGTATACTTTTTCGTGTTTTTTAATTGTGATATTTTATAGATAAAAAAAGAAAAAATTATTAAAAGGAAAGAAATGAGAATAAAACGTTCATGGCTTCGCCATATCAGACGCCTCTGCTTGAGATACAAAAACAAATGAAAGTATAAATACGTACCTATGCATCTAAATAAGTAGTATCCTCATTCAAAATTTCAAAATTGTATTGCAACTAGTACCAGAGTTATTAATGTACATGTGCCCATGGGCGCCCGCAGACTGTTTTACAAGCTGGGTCGAAATTTTTGTTGTAAGAAAAAAATGCGCCGCGCATTTTTAATAATTTTCAAGGTCAAACATGTTTTAATGTAAAGTAAGATATAGAGTTCTTTAAAATGAAGCAAATTTAACAAATTTTTAAAAAAATTAAATCAATATTTTATGACGAAAATGCGTATGTACGCTCTAAAAGCGTAGAATTGCCCCTTCTACTAGGCTTTATGATGCGAGATGCGAGCATAAGCAATAACTACAGAAACAGATAATCTGATGTTGCATTAAATTAAAATATATTACTCAGTAACAATATAATTATTCTATTGAACTGCTCAAAATAAAATGTATAATAATTAAATGTTATTTAAATCGCGCTCCTCACAAAATACGGCAACCCTAATCATACGTAGGTACTTTTAATATAAATAAATATGCAATGTCTATTGATTATTTACTTTTCTATTTCTTTATTATTATATAACAGTAAAATCGATAATTGTGAAAGTTTTGAGAAGAACGTGATCATAAAATGATTAGAATAAACTACGGCATATTAAAGAAAATACAACACCGAAGGTAATGTAATATAATAACAGTACATAACATAATTTACACATTCTGACACTTCAGCTATTTCGTACTTAGTAATAGATAGTATGTAATAAATTTTTGATTAAAATATAAAAAAAATATTACCAATAATTATTAAAAAATACAATGATACATTGAAATAAAAAGTCGACCCTTTCGACCCCACCCCCCTGTGGGCGCCTATGCATGTGCCTGAGGAGGTGCTGTATCACTGTAACGAAAAGTCTCCGAACATACCTTTATTTTTTGCTCAAAATGACCCCAGGAATAAACTGTTAAAGTTTGTTACAGTAGTTCTAAATCACCATGTATGTAAATATTAATAAAACAACTACAAGTTAATAGAACTACGATTATGATATTTTTTATATATTTGAACAAAAATTGCACTACATACTATTATTTAAATATGTGCGACGCAAATTCTTTTCTCTGATTGGTACGTTATAATTCCATTGTTTTCTTCGCGATCTAGGAGTAAATCACTATAACTCGATTATAATTCTAGTCATAAGGGGAGCAGATACTTATTATTTATTTTTTTTGTGCATAGTAGAACTAATAAAGATATATGTCGTATAGCAATATGAATAGTAATAAGAATGCAAGACCATGTATTACAATACAATTCTTTCCGCTTTAATGCAATTATTAATTGTCCCCTTTCAAACTAATTCAGAAATTAAATTATTAGTTAGGGAAGAAATAAAAAAATGCTTTGTCTTTTTTTGCTTGGATTCGATTCGTGTTTTTTTATATGTCTATGAAAATAGGTGTAGTTTTTTTTATTGCATACACATCAGTACAGGCTGTCTCATTTTTTTTAAAGGTATCTCGGGTAATATTAATGATAGATCAAAACCGTTTGCACATTGTAGGGTCAACTTTTCCAGAAAAGTTTAATAGTCACAACAGGAATTTTCGATCTTCTTTTGTTTCTGAGCTACAGGCAAAAACTCGTTTTTCGCTCATTTTAAAAATATATTATATCATATTTATTATGATAGAGAAAAATTGTTTTTACAAAAATTTTACCGTTTTTAGATAGAATAAAATGGTGTAATTAGATTTTTTGAAAACTTTATAATTCTCGAGATATAACACAAAATTATGATTTTTTACATGGAAACCTAAGTTGAAAATACTCTTTTCTTTTTGCTTAATGTATAAGCTTTGCAATGATATATAACAAGTCTATATGCTTTTGTTTTAAACATTAATAATAGACGAATTATTAATTTATTGTGGTGAGCATATAATTCATGAGTCACGTGACATGTTTTCCAACAATCAACGTTTAGAATCTCCCTAGTTACATGTCTATCACAGCGATGATAAAAAACAAAGAAATTATCACCTTATTTATATTCGTTACTAAGGGATTTGTTTTCTTTATTTGACATTGACAGTTAATTTTGAGTATAACAATGTGCAATAATCGTTGGGTTGATATCAACAACGATAAAAATAATAAGACAATTGTCAAATTAACCATGTTGTAATACAATTTGTTAAAAGTTAGGTTAGCAGCACACACAATGTGTCACAAAAATTCATTATATTCTCTCATTAAATATAAGCTCGTGATATGATTAATAATCGAAGATATTGCTCGTGAAACCGAAGCAGCACATTTCACTCGTCATTCGGACTCGTGAAATCTGCAATTTGGTTTCACTCGAGAATATCATCGATGATAATCATATCACTTGTTATATTACGTATGAGAATATTGGAAATTATTAAGAAACAAATGAAAAAAATCTATTACAGATCATTATTTATATATTTTGATTCTATATCTATTAATTATGTTCTCAAAATTATTCTTAACCCATTATTTTCGGGTTGCATAAATTACTATTTATCGACGTTACAGTTGGCTTTGACACAATCCGAAAAAAATTTGAAGTAAATAAATTGAAAAAATGAATAAAACTGAAACAAATACTATTAGAAATATGCAAATGATGATCTGTAATAGATTTTTTCATTTATTTCTTAATAATTTTCAATATTTTTACCCCAATAAATTAATAATTCGTCTTTTATTAATGTTTAAAACAAAAGAATGTAAACTTGTTGTATATCATTGAAAAGCTTATAAATTAAGCAAAAAGACGAGATTATTTTCAACATAGATTCCCTTTTAAAAAATCATAAGTTCCTGTCCCTTTATTTTTATTTGCTTAGATTTAAAAAAAAAATTTAATGTCCCAATTATTACCCAGCTTATATACATGGCATTACATACATTTTTGTCACGGTGACATTAGATCACGATCCTCCTTGGATGTCACATTAATTAAACATAACTCTCAAAAAATTTTCTTCACATTTTTATTAATTTTGAGTCATAGTTTTCGAAAAAACGTTGTTTGATACTCGATTACGCAATGCAAAGTGACATTTCGCAATCTAAAATCAAAAATAACTATTTTATTTATAATTTTCTTAGTATATTTCTAAACTTGGCCTAGATGAAAACAGTTGAGAGATATAATTGAGTTATATTTAAAATAATTATTGTATTTTTGTAGGATTCTATATATTTTGTTACAAAAAAATTATCAATTTGTTATCATATCCTACCTGCTATGATGGCTTACCAGGTTAATTATTCATAATATGCTCTTACGTTTTTGTAAATTATTTCTTAAATTTACTTCAAGTATATTGTTGAATTCATAATTTTACGTAGGTTCCAAATATATATATATATATATATATATATATGTCCCATTTGAAATATGACAGTTAATGTCAGTTCCGGTTAAACCGGAAGCGCTACTATCATGCCAAATACCATGATTTGTGAGCCCCTAAGTCTAGTTTACAAATATATTAAGAAAATTAAAAAATAGTTATACTTACATATTAATAAACTTGGTCATATACCTACTGTATTTAATTAAAATAAAATAATAAACAATAATAATTGTCATCAATATATTTTCCATGTCCACAAATCTCGAATAAAAGAAAAAAACTTTACATTTGTGTATTTGTGTACTACCAGTAACTGGTATAGTTCTGTCCGTCTATAATTAGAAATAACTATCTTCTTCCCGTATATATTCTCTCGTCAGTATATCATACATTAATAATACATCATACATATATGTTTGTTTGAATTCAGTTAATAAAGTTGAAATGCAATTGTGCGGGCATATGTCGACCATATGTTTTCTATAGGATGTTGTTTTAAACGATATGATATATCCGTTCTATTAAAATTGTTATGAATAAGGAGATTAAAGACAAGGATACGCATATATTACAAAAAATATATATGTATGTGCGTTATGTTATTACCCCTATTGTTATTTTTATTGGTATTGGATCGCTAACGAAATATGGACTAAGAATACTTTGGCAGAGAATAAATTTTTAAAATTTGTTTTCGAGAATGGTCTAACAAGGTATTTGACCATTTTTTTTAAATTCATCTAATTATACATATACACATACCGGGTGTGTTAGGCCGACCGACACATAGGAGATTAATATAGGAAATCAGTTAATTGTGAATAGTATCTCCCCAGTTGAAAATATACAGGGTGTTAAAAAATTTCAAGGTATATACATTTCGATGTGCTGATTCACAATCAAAAAGACTTTTTCATAATACCATACTGTTAAATGTGCTTTGACAGTACTGTATGCTCAACCGATATATGCATCAAAACAGCCACGGCCGTTATTTTTTATAACAGTACAATTATTAAAAATCATGTGTTCCTAAAAAAATCTCAGCATCATGAAGTTGTCATGAGAGCTGTCACCTGTCAATATGCCATAGAAAATAGAATTTTAAGAAGATATTTTGTTATTATGAAAAATACTGAACGTCACACGGCTGATATACAAATAACAGACACGGTTGATTATAAAATCTCGGCTATCGCCTCGATTTTACAACATTCAACCTCATCTGTTATTTGCTACATATCAGCCTTATGACGTTAATAACTATTTCAAAATTCGCAAAATTATGGACATGCTTCTAGAAGAGTACATTTCTAGTGACACTGTTCGACACGTAATTTTTAATAAAAATAATAATGGATTTTTTAATCTCGTAACTGATGTTGAATAACAAATGAATTAATTTTATTCTGAATTAAATCCCCAATGTTTTGATTTATTTTGATTTTAAACTGCTTATATTACTTTACATTTTTCAGGGAGTAAAGCCCATGAAATTAAAAATAATAACTTTTTAACACTTCAAAATTAAAACAAGTCAAAACATTGGTCTTGTCGAAGTGACATTATTCTTGTCAAAGTCACATGCGCACACATATCATCTGATTCCAAACACTTCAAGGTTGCTCGAGTCACGTGTTTGCTCGCGCCCTATATGTGAATATAAAATTTGTTGTATTATATAACCTTAAAATGCAAACTAAGTGTTTCAAATCATTTTGATTTGGTAATCTGGTAGTGTAGCATCGAAAAGGGGGGAAGTGAGTTTACTCAGAACAACTCAGATCAGCTGTGTCAAAAAGAACAACGTTTTCTTGGGTTTATCTGAAGTGATCTGAGATGAGCTGAGACTTTGTCCAAAAAGAATACAGCTTCTGTCTCCAAATATGTAGTCTCAGTTAATGACGTCAGATTTTAGGGATTTAATTTTCTAGGTAGACATAACGGGGGGGGGGGGACTATGACAGATTTTATGTTGGTTATAATTTTGACATTTTTACCTTTCGTCACCTTTAGGTAAGGAAGGTATTGTCTTTCGTCAAAAAATGCGGTGCTGAGTTTTTGATGAATAAGCACGTTTTAGGGTCCCTAGAATACGATTTTACTATTTTTACGATGATGTCTGTATGTATGTATGTATGTATGTGTGTGTGTGTGTGTGTGTGTGTGTGTGTGTGTTTGTGTGTGTGTGACAAAATTTACTAATACGATAACTCTAATAGGTACTACAATTCCAAAAAATATAATTCTTTCATCTTCCGGTTTGTTACATCCATATGAAGAGCTGATTATATTTTGGTTATAATTGGTCAACCGGAAGTACCCTCATTTGAAAATTTTAACAATTTTTCCTGAAAAAACGATGTTAAATATTATTTTCTCACATTTAGGGCCAGTTGCATAAAGCGTTGTTAGCTGATCATGTGTTTAACTATACATTGAAACCATGGATACGTATCAAAAATACATTGGAAAAGAAGCCTTGTTAAAGTTAACATCGTGATTAAAGTTAACAATGCTTTATGCAACTGGGCCTAAATGTTATAAATATTCTCTATACGATTTGAATGTATTTTATACTTCATATTAAATGGATATAGAGTTAAAAAATTGTAAAGAAAATTAAATATCATATATTAGCCTGCTATGCTATAACAACTGCTATATTAAGAAAATTCTGATTGAAAGGTGTCAGTGTCAAGTGCAGCTGACAGTATGTTTGTGTTATAATTTTACTGGAAAAATAGGATCTTCTGTTAGAAACTTTCTGTATGAAATTTGTATGAAATGGTAAGGTAATGTACAAGAAATAGAATCTTTTGCAGGAAACATTCTATATGACATTTATATCTACAAAATACATAGAACTGACGGAAGGTAATGTGCTGGCGATTTTTACCTTCCGTCACCTTTAGGTAAGGAAGGTATTGTCTTTGGTCAAAAAATTCGGTGGTGAGATTTTGATGAATAAGCACGTTTTAGGGTCCCTACAATACGATTTTACTATTTTTGCGATGATGTCTGTATGTGTGTGTGTGTGCGTGTGTGTGTATGTGTGTGTGTGTGTGTGTGTGTGTGTGTGTGTGTGTGTGTGTGTATGTAACAAAATTTTCGTCTACGACAACTTCCATACTA
The DNA here is from genome assembly GCA_963082715.1 of Harpalus rubripes. NCBI lineage: Eukaryota > Metazoa > Arthropoda > Insecta > Coleoptera > Carabidae > Harpalus > Harpalus rubripes. The sequence goes on along the minus strand of OY720461.1, from coordinate 27,845,568 downwards.
CAATTCTAAAAATTATAATTCTTTCGTATTTCTTTTCGTTACATCCATGTGAAGAGCTGATTAGATTTTGGTTAGAATTGGACAACCGGAAGTACCTTCATTTGAAGATTTTAACAGTTTTTCTTGAAAAAACTATGTTAAATATCATTTTTTCACGTTTAATGTTATTATAAATATTAAAGAATATTTTATTCTCTATACGATTTGACTACATTTTATACTTAATATTAAATGAATATAGAGTTAAAAAATTATAAAAAAATTAAATTTCATAAAGTAACCATAGCTATGGAAACAGCTACTATATTAAGAAAATTTTGATTTGAAATCGATGATAGATGTCAGTGTCAAGTGAAATTGACGTAGTGTGTTTGTCATAATTTTACTGGAAATATAGGATCTTTTGCTATAAATTTTTTGTATGGAATTTGCATAAAATACATGCAACTGCCGGAAGGTAAAGTACAAGAAATATAATCTTTAGTAAGGAACTTTCTGTATGAAATTTGTACAAAATACATAGAACTAACGGAAGGTAATGTGCTGGCCACATCAGATTTTTTTCATTTAAAATGTGAATGGAACGGATAATGAACAAAAACTTGTTTTAATAATAGTTTAATATTTTTCGTATTAATTTATCTTTCTCAACCATGTATCTATCTAAGGGCTTAGTTCTACTATCGAAGCATTGTATGGCTTCTTAAATAACACCCTGTAAAAATTTTGCAATGAAGAATGTAAATTAGGTGAATTATTAAATCCTAAAATTTCAATATGTTGACATTGGTTGTTCTTGAATTAAACCACAGATATATACCGTTTACTGAGATCTGTTTAATCAAAATTTCTATATTAAAAATATAGGTGTACAAGGGCATGACGAATCACATAATATTTATAATATAACTGCCATAAACCTTATTGTCCATAACCATTTATTAAAAATTCCATTGCAAAAAATCTTCCATCCAAATTTATCGCCTAATCACCCTTTCTATAATTCATCCCCTAGACAAAGACAGATATTGTATTCTTGGAATGAGAGAAAGAAAGACAGCAATATTTATCAAATGTCCAGGTGGTGTATCTTTGTGATTTTTTGTCTCTGGATTGAATGATTGAATGTGAGAACGACTGGCATATGTTTAATGCATCGGTTACTTGATTTGCATACGCAGGTGAGGTGCGTATAAGTCTTGGAAGGGTGAAGGGTGAATGATAGGTGAATATGCATACACCCTCCAATGATTAGAAAGGCGAGGTATGCATGCAAAGAGTGACTGTAATTCTTCAATCATGTTACTGAGATATTTCTATATTTGTCAGCTTACTTATACCACGTTTGGTTTAAATGAAAGCGTGTTACAGATTTTGCAAAGATCTGAGGACAAGAAATGAGTGATATGAAACAGCATTTTTTAACAAAAATGTTAGAAATAAATAAGTTACTAAAATTTGTTCGACTGTTTTGGTAAATGAATAACAAAATATTAATAACAAGGTAAATAACAAAGACGTTACTGATAAATTTTCAGAAAAAATAACAAAGTTACTAACTAACATGTCTGCAAGTAAATAGTGATCTACGATTAGCATGTTATTAACAGTCTTGCCAAAAATAACTTGTTAATAACATTTGTTATTAACAGCTTTTTATTTAAATCCAGGGTTGCCGAAGTTGGCACAATAGGCTACTTGCGTGGTACTGAAAATCTGATATCTATCACAAAATACCTAAAGTAAAGTTGAAAACGTATGTAAAAATATAAATTTTATTTAAAAAAATATATGTTTTTTTAATAAATTAAGAAAGAAGATTTTCTTAGACGTCATTATTTTGAACTGGAGAAAGGGATGCATATTTAAGAATGTAACCTGTAGATGGAGAGCGAGTGCAAGTTTTAATTTGATTTTGGCATTAGTTCATTTTTCTGTCACTGTCTCTCTTTATTATTTACAATTTGCGTGGTTTCTGTTACTTTTATTACGTATTTCGATTTGTTAAGCAGCATTTTGAAGGATTTTAACTTAGCTTTTATTCGTACAAGATTAAAATGACAAACGAAAATATTATAACCTCCAAAATATTATTCAAACGTCAAACAAATGATCTGTCATGTATAAATTACCCGCACATGCCGTTGCTATTGGACGTACCGATGTTATTGCTTTACGGCCAATCATTGGTTCGGCGTAATTCTACGTCATACATGTCGGTAATTTAAATATTAAAATTTCATTAATTTTTTTCTGTACAATTAATAAAAATTTTGCTAAAAGTAAAAATATGGGTAGCAAGTTTTTATCGTCTCTTCAAAAATATTAAATAAAAAAATGGCACGCAAGTAGCCCATTGTACCAAATGTGGCCCAGTTGAATATTTTGAGTACTGTGGCACCTCGGCTAAAGTTAAAAGTTTAGTTTACAAACGCCAAACTTCAAATTTACTAATTTTTCGAAAAATTAAATTTTTGCGAAGGCGTCCAATTTGAATTTCGATAGCAACCAAATAAAATAATAAATAAAATCATGAATGAAATCTTCTTTTTACGTAAATTCAACTACAAATTATATTCTCCATGCCCAATAGACATAATATTGTGTATTTATAATATTAGTCTAGTTTATGTGAATTTTTATATATTTTGCTTTGTTGTTAGTATGTACGAGTATGTTTGTTAATACCTATTTGGTTATCTGATGTTCACAATGAATTTAATAAATATTTATTTACAATAAATAAATTTGTTTAAAATATTAATGCAAACTATTTAAACAACATTTATTTCCGTCAAACAAATTCACTCAAAAAAATAATATATTTCTGTACAAGAAACATTTAATCCGCTGAATTCAAAAGACATATTAGTTTATATGAAAAGAAATTGATTTATATGAAACGATCCTTTTTCTCAGTGTACGCATCATATTTTACTACACGGGTAACCTTTCCTCTTAAGTGTATTATAGCCATAATATAAATCTAAATATGAATTACTTACAGCGACACGTACTTTTAAGGATGCCAAACAATTTGGTAATTGGTAAAACTGTTTCTCGCAAAAATATGTTAGTCACAAGTTATTAGATTTTAAAGTTTGAGCGTTGCTACAAAAAGTCCTATAAAAATGTCTACTTATTATATAAATACTCCATCAATATTTATTTTTCTATTTCTTAACATCCAGTAAATAAATTTCTAATAATTAGTCATGTTCTAGAATTAAATTAAGATGCAGAGCAAGCTAGAAAGACGGACTACGGCTCTTCAAATGTTTTCAATAATAAAAGTTATTCATATTTTTTAGAATTATATTTAAGATTTTTGTTTAGTGACACATGTGTTATTAACAATGTTACACCCGGTGTAAATGTAGCTTTAGAATATTACCAATAAATTTCTTAGGCCGAAATACATATATAAGTACACCGATTTTCATTTAAGAAACTTATTCGTCATGTCAAAATGTCTGTGTCAGATATTAGTTGAAAAGAGCAAGTATCTCTTCCCTTGCCCGAAGATGAGTTGTCTGCGCTGTCTTATTTTTAATTTGGCGAACAAGTTGAGCAATTTAAATCCCTAATTCGGGACAACAAATTCTCAATTTTTAAATATATCAGTTGTCGTAAGTTAAATTAAACGGCAAGAAGAAAAACGGACTGGGAAGAAAACGCGAAATGAAATAAAGTTGTTTTCAATTATTTCGGCATCAATGCAAGTGACAGTTCGAATAATTGTTTTCGCGACTGTGACACGAATCACGTCGAACTTTACCGGAAGCAGCCGAACGTGGCCTTCTCCGCGATTTCCGGAGATTGGGAGATTTTTTACCGCTTCCGCTTGTCCAATTACGACGGGATGGAATCCTGAGACGCTTATTGGGAGCCATTGAACGAAGGATAGCTGGCTACGATGATTTTTCAGGCTGAAGGCTGAAGCTTTCTGCCCCAGAAAGGACGATATTGATGTCTGTCACGATACATCAGCCCACTATTCGTTTCCAAGTTTCATCCATTTACTTTTTATACCGAAATGTTCCCAGCTTTATTACTAATCTTATAAGGAACAGAAATATTTTTATAGTCTTCATATAGTTTATAGCTGTAGCAGTATTTATATGTAATATCTTTTTTTCTTATGTGACAATTGGGCGACGATCAACTGTGCAATTGACAATTGGCGGCAGAAAAATTTTGCACGCTTGGGAGGCATACAATTTGTCGGAAAAAGTGGCACTCTGTTTTTTCTAAACATACCATCACATAAGTTAACCTAACGCATTATATTATTATCTACTATTTTATCGCCCAAATGTCCGGCGCAACTTAACTATCGCCCAGTTGACCAACATTCATTCGCTGTCGCCTAGTTGACTGTATCCGTAAACATTCTAATTTCATACAATAGCAAAGAAGAACTACAAGGACGCTATACTTACTATATCATTATATTAAAAATATTTTAGTATAATACTGTACAATCAAAGATCTATTGGAATAAAATCAATTATGTACTTATTCATTTTTAACCTAGCAATATTTTTTGTAGTAGTCAGTAATTTTTTATTTATTTAGTAGAAAAATTTTCAAATCCTTCGCATAAAAACTTGCGACTCGCACACATTTTTTTCTACAATTACAATAAAAGCATGAAAAAAGTGCTATTGCGTTTCATTTTTACCTCCCGCTACCCTTGGTAAAGGAGGTGTAGGGGATCGTGCTAAAAATCGCATATCGAGATTTTAGTAAATGAGCACGTTTTAAGATCCCTAGAATCCAATTTTAACATTTTCACGATGATGTTTGTGTATATATGTGTATGTTTGTATTTGTGTGTGCGTGTGTGTGTGTGTGTGTGTGTGTGTGTGTGTGTGTGTGTGTATGTATGTATGTATGTGTGTGTGTATGTATGTATGTGTGTGTATGTATGTGTGGATTATCCACTCTAACTCAAATACTATCACTCAGAAAAATTTGAAACCTTGTATTTCGACCTTTTTCTATTATGGAAAGAGCCCATTAGATTTTGGTGTAAATCTGATAACTGGAAATGGCACTTTACTTGAAACTCAAAATAATTTTTCTTCGAAAAATACCTTTAAATGTTATTTATCGAGATTAATGTTATTATAAAAATTAAAAATTATTAAACTTTCTACAGATTTGCATTAATACTTTTTGTACATATTTTATGGATAAATTTATAAAATTATCTACAATATAAATCCTGGAGACTACGCTTTAAACAAACAAAACTTCTTGGTTACGCAGTTACTCAAATGAATGTAACTGACAAATAAATGTCACTGTCAAAGAACTAATCATTAGAAATTAATAATAGTAAAGTTTTAAAAAGAAAAAAATAATACAGTTTCCAGCAGAAGTAAATATGTAGGTATGTATTTAGATTAATAAAAATTAAAGATTCGCAAAAAAGTTTAAGCTAATCCTCATTTATGGATTAGTGAATTCTATTCTATCCCGATATTTATAATTTAATCTTCACTTTTTATCAAAAAAGGTAGTTACTTGGATTAGATTAGACTTAAGATTTTAAGAAATAAACTGCCAAAATTAGAGTAAAATTCGCTAATCCAAAAATAATGATCAGCGTTATCTTTTTTATGAGCCGGGCTGTAAATGGCGGGAGGTATTCTGTTGGCCACACCAGATTTTTTCATCTGTTATTATTAAAAAAATGTTGATTTCATCGTAAAAAATATAAACTTTGAGGTCGTATTTTAATTAATAAAGGCTTTGTTTTTAACGTATGTAGAAAAAAATACAAAAAATAAGTTTTTTTTTGAATAAATAGAAATAATATATATATATATATATATATATATATATATATATATATATATATATATATATATATATATATGTCATCACGGTATATCACCCATTATTGGGTGTGCCAATCTGCTTTGTACACAAATTTTTCGTAATGATAGACGTAATAAATACAAATCAGTGTTATAACGAAACAACATATATTGGGTCAACGTTAACCGAGGTATGATTACCGAAAAACGTTTTTTTAGTTTCTGTTAGAAACGAAACCTAACTATTGTCCTCGTGAAAATGGTTTTGCGGAATAAAAAGTGTATGATTCTTACCACACATATTATAGAATCTGTTCATAAGACGTCGTATGTCGTAAATCTGTACTCTATTCAGGAAATAATTTGAAATTGTCAACATAGTTCATATACATTGGCGTGTATTTTAACATTTTAGTGTCTCGTATTGATTTGGTAATTTATCAATAATACAAAAAAAAAAAAAAATTGTGGCTAGAATAATGGTCTTGACTGCATGTGCGTTTCTTGATGCAGAAAAAGATAGTCCTAGGAGTGAATTGAAATATTTTTGAACTGCCTACATATATACAGGATGATTCATCGGTCTGTCATCTCTTTATAACTCTTTTATTTTAAGTCAGATAGAAAAACTCTTTAAATATAATTTATATGATATAGTATTATCTATCTACGTACCATATCCATTTGTATGCAGGGTGCTCCATTTAAGCGCAACAATATGTAACTTTATATTTTTTAATGGAGCAGCCTATATTTATTTATTTATTTTGATAGTAAATTAGATTCTCTTTAAAAAAGCATTAAGTAATAAGGGGTCTAAAATTATAAATTAAGAAGTTATTTACCTTTCTTCGTTGAATGATATGTTTCTATCATGTTATTATTAACAAGGTAAGCTATGGGTAATTTGACAATTGTTTCGAATTTAAATAATCAAGTTGTCCAAATACTCTTAGTTTATCATTGTTGATGTTGATGTGAAAATGAATAATACAAATTTTAGTAAAGATGAGATGGTTAATATAATATTTATAATAGAAAATTCTATTGAAGTTGAAGGACAAGTTTTCGAGCATTTATTATAATTTTGCATTATTTAGTCTGTCACTAAATTTTAATAGCTTCTTTGGAATTAGTGTAATGTTTAAAATAAGTATTAATAAAAAATGATCAAAATTTTGTATTATATTATGGTTTTTTCCACTCTGAACTACTATCTTTTATGAACGTAAATAACTTCTTAATTTATAATTTTAGACCCCTTATTACTTAATACTTTTTTAAAGGGAATCTAATTTACTATCAAAATAAATAAATAAATATAGGGTGTTCCATTAAGAAATATAAAGTTACATATTGTTGCGCTTAAACGGAGCACCCTGTATACAAATGCATATGGTACGTAGATAGACAATAATATATTATATAAATTATATTTGAAGAGTTTTTCTATCTGACTTAAAATAAAAGAGTTATAAAGAGAGGACAGACCTATGAATCATCCTGTATAAACGACATATTATTTTTATTCGGAGAATACTATACATCACCAGTACCTATGCACGAGTATATATTCTTCTGTTCACATTTAGAATAAAAAAAACATCAATTCTTGTTCTGGAAGATATCCGGGAATTTTTTCTTATGCAGCAATAAATTTGTGGATTGATCGTGTAATATGGAAAATTCATTAGCAATAAAACCGGGGTGAATTTTACGAGTTGTATCATTGCAGTCAGTGTCCTTCCTTCCATAAGGGCCCGGGTAAAATCAATCTCAGTAATTGTATATTCATGCATTTAAATCTCAAGAATAAATTTATGGGCGAGCTTAAGAAAGCTATCGTTTCACAGACTTAATTTCAATTTGGTTTGGGATTTAACATTATAATCCTTTTCTTTAATTTATTCCACGACCCTTGACTTGCTCCCTAAGAATTAATTCGGGAAAAATTAACCGTTTCGCTTGCGTATCGATTTAATAACATAGATAAAGGTTCATCGCGTATTACCATATTGTTGTTCTGATTAAAAACTAGTTCTGTATAAGGGGTAAGAGTAGCAGACAGTATTGTAACGATATATATGCATATCATTAAGAACTGGATTTTATTTTCGAACCGTCATTGCAAATATAACACCTGAACGGCTGAATCTTTATGGGAATGTTGTATCAACCATTTTTTTTGTAATTTTTTCTTTTAATGTGCCAGTTCTGTTCATGTTCATAGAGAAGATCTCTGTAGATATTAGCTGTATTCTTTTTGACCCAATTGTAACTCAGCTCAGTACATAACTGAGTTGAGCTGTAGTGAGTTGTGATGTGTGCAAAAAGAACAAGTTTTATTCAGCATTTGCTGTAACAGCTGCCAAATTTATTGACATTTTTCTGATCTATGATACTGTATTTAAACGAAAAATGGATAATGTTGAAAATCTATTACTGTAAGTATATCTGTATATATGAATATAAAATTTGTTGTATTCTATAACCTTCAAATACAAACTGAGTGTTTCATATCAATTTGAGTTTTGTAAACTGGCAGTGTAGCATCGGAAAGGGGGGATGTGAGTTTACTCAGAACAACTCAGATCTGTAGTGTCAAAAGGAACAACGATTTCCTGAGTTTATCTGAAGTGATCTGAGATTAGCTAAGATTTTGTCCAAACAGAATACAGCTATTATATTTTAAATTTAATAACTGAATCTGTACGGTAATGTTATTACTATACTGACTTGCCAACAACAGTCTACAAAATGAATATAAAATAAAATGAAAATAATGCTCTTCATTAATACATACAGATAACGTTAGTGTATCGTTCTAAATACGGTTTACTTTATTCTAAAATAATAAATATGAGGATAAAGAACATAATTTGAATATTTGTCATATTGACATATGTCAAAGAAAATTTGTTCTAACCATAGCATTCTGAAAGTAACATTTACGAGAGAATTTCAAAATAGTATATTAAAGAACGTGTTTTATAAGACTTGTTTTATTCGCACGCGTCAAAATTTAGAAAACGAGCGTTTTCTAATCGACAAGTGCGAAAGAAAGTCTTATAAAATGAGTTCTTTATTCTTTATACTAATTTTTATATTTTGCGCCTTCTACAATAACATTTACTTACTCAATTTGTGATAATATTTGTAACCATTTGTACATTTTCATGTAAATAATCTTCCCTAAATAAAAATAATAATAATAATAATAATAATTTCGTCATTATATTATTAAAATTGAATTGTCAATTAACTAAAAATAAATTAGGTAAAAATGGGTTAAAGAAACGTCATCTAGTACCAACCGTTTAAAATAAAAAATTGCGTATCAAAATGAAGGTCATTACGATACACAATTGCGTATCGTAATGACTTCATTATGAACGCAAAATATAAAAAATGGATTTATTAATATTGTCTTCATTTTCTGAAACCGATAAACTATTGAAAAAACCACGGATGTTATGAATCATAACAAGCCTTAGATGTCTTAAAATCCTCGGATTTCAAATGATATACATAACATTCATAGGTATGTTAATACCTACTCCTTTTATGGAATATTCTTTGGGAACTTCCTTGGGATTTATCGTCAAATGATTTGTAGGTCTTAAGGTGCATACACAAATGAAAATTAGGTTTATAGTTTTTGTTTAGGTTTAAGTTTAGTCATTTATAAACTAAGTTTAAATTACCTGAAAATTAGTTTTGATATGTACAGACATCTGTGTAAATGCTTCAAAAACAAGATTAAAATATTGGTAGAGCAGTACTCAACAAGACACCTGTGCGCCGTGAAACTGTCATTCGCCTTGACATTATTGGTTATATTTAAGCAATTAAGTTATGACAGTCTCCATGTTCTTCTCGAATTTGTTTAAAAAGCCGAATCCACCAAGTGGATAGTAAATAAAGATGGGTGTATATATCTATATAATTTCAGACTCGTTCTCATTAGTTAAGTTTGTGACGTCAAACTAAATCATAAACCTAAAGTTTGGACCTTGCAATGTTTAGCTTTATGATTTGGATTTAGAGACCTAAATTCTGAAGTGTGAATGGAGTCATTACATAATATGCGGCCAAAGTCTTTAAATCTAAAGTATAAACCATAAGTCTAAACCTAATTTTCATTTGTGAATGCACCTTTACTGTTCCAATTTGTATTTATTAACAAAATACGTACAGAAACGTTTCGGGCGTAAATTAGCCGATCATGAACAAAAATAGTAGAAAGATATTAATGTAAATCAATGAACAGCAAATTTGTTTTACATTGTATATAATTACAGTTTTCGTTTCAATTCAAATCCAAGATCTATTGATAAACGTAGCAGGAAAGAAACTGTAGTTTTATATAATGTAAAACCAAATTTGCTGTTCATTGGTTTACATAAATGTATTTCTACTATTTTTGCTGATGATGGGCTAATTTACGCCTCTAATGTCCCTGTACGTATATGGTTAATAAATAAAAATCTGATGTGGACACCACACGACTTCCTTGTACGCAAAACCAATATGAAGATGAAGTATAGACCCAATTATAAAATTGCACGCGTTTGGCGTAATTTGACATTAACATCTATTTTTTTTATTTTTTTTTGTTATTTTTTGTCCTAATCCATAGTAAGCTTCATTACAAAAACCAAAAAGTATATAAGTTTTAAATTTACATATCTCGCTTCTACAAAGGGCTAATTTAATAATACTTGATGTGCTAGACGCAGAATTTAATTCTCTAAAACTCTTATTTGAGGCATTTAATTCTAAAATCAAAATGAAACCATTTTATTCAAGAAAAACTGTTAACAACTTCAGGTAATATATCACTTCCGGTTAGCCTGTTGTAACCAAAATCTGCTATGTTATTCCAATTGATACAAAAGTCTTATTTACCAAATTTGAAAAGTTTTGGATTATATTTTAATATAGTTTTTCATTAAAATCTATTATAGGCTTCAAATAAAGTACCATTTTTGGAAATTATGTAATGACCAAAAAGGGAGGTGCACAACTAGATGTTATAGAAGTCCTAAATACAAAATTTCAACTTTCTACGGCTTACCGTTTTTGAGTTATGCGAGATATATACGCACGTACGTATACGTACGTACAGACGTCACGACGAAATTAGTCAGAATGGATTCAGGGATGGTCAAAATGGATATTTCCGTTGAAATCTCAAAACCGAAATTTTTCGCGATTACAATACTTCCTTTACTTCGTACAAGGAAGTAAAAATTGGAACAATTCATTTGATGATTTTACTTTTTTACAATACTGAACAGTGGTATAAACTTTTATTCAAGAAAAATTATTTAGTTAATTAAACCTTTTGATTCTTCGAGAAAACTTTTCTGGCATTATTGACAACTAAAGAATTTTTTTAAGAAATTGATTTTAGTAAAATATTAATACAGATTGATTAAAAAAATTATTATGATGTTGTACCTATGTATTTATATTTTATATACGGCATATATTTTTTACATGAATTATAAGCTTACATATTTATTTTATGAAATATTGTTAAGGGTTAGTGTGTCTGAGTGTAATATTTTTGGTTAATAGATATAATATATCACCCCGTTAAAATTACAATTTTTAATATTTAAAGGTTTTGTTATCATTCCATCTAATACTGCACCTAAGTGACATATTATGTTATCTGGAATTCTATATAGCGTCCAGTATAAAATACCCATTTAATACATTATATCAGCTGGTATAAACCTTGTTCAAAATAAATTTAATGACTATGCGAGGTTTACACGACATTATTATTAATAATAATGTTAGAAAAAGGCGTAATTATGGTACTTTTCAAAACATTATTATCAATTTCAAATATTACCGATAAGAAAGGGGAAAAAACACTACATGGATCGAATAAATTAGATTTCAATCACTCTAATATAATTTTTAAAAGTTTCTGTAATATTTGTTATAATTTACAAAATATAACACCGTTTTCCATTATATATATATATATATATATATATATATATATATATATATATATATATATATATATATATATATATATACACTCTATATCTCCCAGTTGATCCCCACGTCATTAATTTCTGATGCAAGAGTTACAAAACTTTTATCTAGCATCTTTGTCGTACACACATGGCATATATGAGACTTTTATTCGCTATCTCATTGTCGTCGGTGTTTCAGAGGGGTATAAGCTATCTCCGCCTAACCAACGGCAGCAAATGAAATAGAAACTGTATTGTAACCGCGGTAACGAGTATCATTTTCAAATATTTGAATTATTTGAATATTCATGTCATTCTGTCATACATGTGATTAAGGTGATTTTGGCGTCGATAATAATTTGTGCTTCGTTCGTTGTGTGTTGGTCATTTTATTAATTTTTGGGATTATACATATTGTGCATTTTGCTATTAAGAAGACGGTGTTTTTAAGATTTACGTCAATTATTGCAACATATTGCTTTTGGACAATAAAAAAGAGGTATATTTTATCCATTGTACTTATATCGTATTTATTCAATTGCTTTATTATTTCTAAATAACTATAAATAAATAAATATATCATCACGACATATTACCCATTGCTGGGTGTGCCAGTCTGCTTTGTACGCAGATTTCGGTAATGATGATGACATATTTGTACCGTTACTATAACTATATATACTTTGAATTTTGATGAATAACGAAATTAACACAATATAGGTCATACTGTCAGTTTTTACCAGTTTTGACATTACATCATAATTATTCAATTGCGAAATATGTGTGTCACCTTCAATTTTGATTAATAATAATATCCTCACAGTAGATATATTAGCGAACAACAAAATTATTGCAAATAAAATATTAAAAATGTCAAACATGACAAAGTCCTGTCATTCTCTTTCTTATATCAAACTAGAAAATTAAATCCCTATAATAAAATCATGGTAACAATATGGCGTCATCGATTCCCTCCCACCCCTGGCTATTTGAATCATATGACGTGGGGATCAAGTCGTCGTGGAAACGTGAAATAAAATTTAAATGGCAATATAGAATTTTAGTAGTGGAATCCGATTGTGATTTTTCTTCCCTTTATGATCATGCAAACAAATCTTAAGGTTACATAACAAAAATTCTTGAGAAAATCGAGCTTTATTTTTTAGTTGGCTATGTATAAAACAAAATCTGTCAATTTGAAGTATTTAGTGCATAATTTTATAAATTATTAACAAATATTTGTTTCGTTTTAATTTAAGTTCAATATTTTTTTCATGCCTAGCTTACTAAAAATAACTATAAAAATAAAGTTTATTAATTTTCAATTGCATTTTTCTCAATATTTTTGTTATGTAAGATTATAAAATGATTACATGGTTGAATTCAGAAAAATATAATCTATCGAATGAGCCGAAAAATTATATAGCAAAAAATATAAGTATATGTAATTGTTTGAGAACCACTGGTTAATTTTTTTTCTCCAATAGTTTTGAATGATTTTCTTCTATTCTCAATAATAAAGAAAATAACGAGGTGTCCCATATCCCACAAACACCCTGTATATTATTTCCAATTAATGGCCATGAAAGTTATTTTGAACATATTTATATATTATTATAAATGTTGAAATAGATCAATTTGTGTGACTTGAATTATTAGCGCTCAATTGTTTGAGAACAAAATAAAATAAATATTTACGTCATAAAATATTTTTTTAAATCGATTAGTTAAACGAATCAGAAGTAAGACTTTCAAGAACATAGATCGCTTTCAATTTGGTTTGGATTTATTAAAAAAAATAATTAAAGATAAAATACTGGAGGACCCTATTCATATCAAACGTTTGACATTTATAAGTGTAAAATACCCTAGTTAAAACGAATTTAAAATGGATCAGATATGAGAAATAATTTATTTATTTGTGCTTTATACGGAAAAGTATTCAAGTAGTCGATTCCTGCTACCCCTTCTCTTTTATTTAATTCCCTACGGAAAATGCAGTTTCGTGATCAGGGCATATTCGCCGGTCTGATACGATAACAATGCTTTACGACAAACTCTACACACATTATTCCTTTATTCACCGTCATAAATACTCTCCTAGTAAATTTATTAATAGGTTAATTGTTTTTCCTATAAAATATAACGGCTGCTACATGCTCTAAAAGCCAGCCTGCACTTTTATCGACGACTTATGCGATTTTGATCCTCGATAAGTCTGCTTTATTCTTCACGACAAAATGGGACACTACATGAAATATGAATTGAAACTATTCTGATATATACCTTCATACATTCGTATATTGACTGCGTGCGCTAGTAAATTAAGTGCCCTACTGTGGAATTATTGTGGATCTAATAATTATTCGACTTCGAATCTGATTGAACATAATTATTTTATTTCATACTGTCCACTGTGTACCTCCTATACACCAATTTTTCTCACTTGACTCTCACGTCATAGTTTGATGTTCATATGAATCAAATTGTATTGGTAGTGATGGAAACGTGATTACCAGCAGATCTCAAACAGTTTTGTGTATAGGGCAATTGCGTCATATAATACGTCATAGACTAGCCGTGGTTACACTAAATACATTTTCATTTTCCAAAATAATATAACTATTTTTAAAATTATATATTTTACCTTAAATGTGTAGTACCGAGTTGTGTACGTATTTTATACACCTTTAGTTATCATAATCACGACACACTTTTTTTTATCCTTTTATTTAACTTGCGTTGTCTGTCTTTTTACAAACTATTTTAACCGACTTTCTAACGGTTTACAAAGCTGAAATATGTACTGAGTTTACATGCAGTTTTCAAACCGTTTTCAAAACGTTTCTAGTTTTGAAAACGCCATGTATACAATGTCAAAACGGTTTTGAGTTATCTCAAACCAAAACTAAAATTCATGGGTTTGACTTGAAAACTAGTTTCAAAACTACACATGTAAACACTTAAAATTCAGTTTCGATATTGCGCATGCGTACATAGCATAACGTTTATATCGCTGTGTTACTTCGTGTTACTGACCTACAAATAAACTGACAGTTGTGTAATTTTAGTGCGTAGTGGTACAAAGTAGAAAAAATAATTGGAATAATAGCAAAACGAAGAATTTGGAGTGAAGAGAGTTTGTCACTTATATCAGCCAAATGCGCATGCGCCGAAACTGTTTTCAAATCAATCTGTAAACCTGTTTTGAAAATTACATGTAAACAGTTTCGCGTAATTTTAACTGAAAACTGAAACCATTTTCAAAACTGCATGTAAACGTAGTAATGGTTGAAAATATAAAAAAAAATATTATAAATATACATATTTGGGTCATTTTTTGATTTATTGGAACCGAATATAAAAACACCAATTCGCGACATTAGATTTATAAGGAAAATAAACGTATAGGGACTCTTTATTTTAAAAATCTCTTAATAAGGTAATAAGTTAATTCTTCGATTTTAAGGTATTATTATTGGGTAATAATGTTAAAAATTATTTACTTTAGTGGGAAAACGTTAGTTTGCCAATAGTACAATAAAATTGCGAATTTCAAAGGTTTAATTTTCACAACAATGTCCAACTTTACTGTGGGCTCGCCCTACTGTGCGAGGCCTGTGATAGTTCTAGAGTTTAGGAGTAGGTGGGGCCTAGTTAGGCGATCGATAACATAGTGCAGGGCGCGATTAGCGGGCAACGTGAGGTGGGCAGTTGTATGAGCAAGGGGAAGATAAGTGTAATTACCGGGCATTGTTATGTTGTTCGAGACTGTTCCAGAAAAATATTAAAGCAATTATATACGCGACGTACGTCTGTACGAAGTGTCAGTTAAGAGTTACAGGGTGACACAGTTACATAAATAGAAGTAAGGAGTCAGTGAGTTGAGTGGCACAGCAGTATCGTGGTGAGCGTCTGCAGTTTGGTGTCGAGTGGAATACTCGGGCAGTTATTGGTATACTGGGATAGCTGTGGAAGTGAATACTCGGTAGTTTTGAGGAGTGTTGATAAGCTACGGGGATAGTAACGGCGAGTAGAAGTGAATACTCGGCAGTGGTGTTGAAGAGTTGTGGCATACGGATAGTCGGTAATACTGAAGGTGTGGAAGTTAGAGAGTTAGTCCGTCAGAACGACAATTAGATAGTTAGACAGTTATTTACAGAAATAGCGGACAGTGAGGTGAAGGGTGTGAATTCTGTCCGGAAAGTTGAATATACAGATGCTGTTGAGTCAGTTGAGTATATAGACCGACATTGAGATGCACTCATGTACCTTCCTCTGGGTAAGTAAGATCTTGCAAAATATTACATCTCATGTACCCAAAATGCATTCGTTCTTTACATTCAGTTTTACACATCGTACAAAAATCATAAAGAGCCTATACACATCAGTTTTCTTTCAAAGTCGCCAACAGAATCAGTTTCTGTTAACTAAAGTAAATCGTGTATCAAAAATTACTAGAAAAAAGTGGTTAGGATTATTCAGCTTGTAAACCATGCCAGAAATCTTAACGAGTATGTCCCTCTATTTTAGTATAATGGGGTGTGTGACCAAATTTTTATTTTTGTAATATGATACTAGACAAAAAAATAAAATACCCGTATTTTTTTAATCGTTTAATTATTAGTACTTTACAAGAAAATAATTACTAAAAATTTGGGGAAGGGATATGAAACGTGGGCATGGTAGAAGCATGGAAGAAGTCGGGGTAGAATGGGAGGGAACGAGATAGCCATAGCCAGCCATAGCCAGCCATAACCAGCCGATTGACTGATCTATAACTGTGTCTTTCCTTCCCGCAGTCTATCTGACTTCTTCCACGATTCTAACATGCTTTCGGCATATATCACATATCACTTCTCCAAAACATTAAATTGCTAATAACAATATTATTACAAATTAATGTTTAGTTTTTATTATTATAATGAGAAGCTATAATAATTACTTTTTATATTTTATGATATACATTGAAAATCGAATACGGTCACATACCCCATTGCATACATTATTCTCTATAGGTACGTTCTATCGGTGTCAAAAATATTCCTACTAGAATAAGAATATTCTTAAAGCAATAGAACGCTCAGTAGCAAATAACTGTCAAGTGCTGTCAAGTAAAAAAATAAATACAATAGAACAGTGGCAGTGGTTATGTGTTATTGTTAGTTAATAACTAAAGATAACTTTGTAAGTTTATTTTGGATCTTCAAAATGTTGTTATGCAAATATTTCAGAGATTATAATTATATAAAAATATATTAAATAATAAAAACGTAAAGGAGGTATTTTTGTTGAGCACAGTCTACTCTAAACATTCACATATGTGACAGAAATGTACGCGCGACAGTCGGCTAGTAAATTTTTTAATTTATCTCCACTCTATATATCGTCCTACCCAGGCCCGTATTACCCATAAGGCCAACCTAGGCCCTGGGCTAGGGCGCAGGCACAGAAGGGGCATACATCGAGTAGTTGGATAAATGAGAAAAAGGAAAGAGAGAAGTGCCTGCGGTTATAACTGTGCCAAATCTCAAGAGCTGTTGCGCAGAAAGCAAAACTCTATTTTTCTCTTTCTCTCTCCCCTATTGCCTGACCTTTCTCTAACTGTCTCTCTTCTTGATCTGCGCATTTCATAGCTCATATTTGGCACCAGCTCTACTAGACGACGTAAACAGTCACATTTGCTTTAATTATACAAAATCAGTATAGTAGAGTGATTGATAAATCCTGTTGAGCTATGACAGTTGTCGAAGATTTTAAATAATTCTAATATTTATATACCTACTTATGAATCTTAGCAAATACAGTGGTAAAATTTTCATGACTGTAATACTGTTCAGAATTAAAAACTGCATCTAATAAGTCTAAAATTATTGTTTACATGCGTTTCATTTGAGAGATAGAAATGCAAAATAAAAGTGGTAATCTTTAGCTAGTTATAAAAAGATGGTAAATGTAGCTTTGATGACTGATAATAGTAGGTATATTGAAAACAAATTTCATAAGAGAATCTGTTAACCCATGAGTCCAACTTTGGAAAACGAGCCGCTTTAATAAATGCGACTTGTAAAATCAGTTACGTTGGTAGCATTTCCCTCTAACAAATTGAACTTCAGGGATGAAAATTCTTTGTTGACTGTCAGCAATTTGATGTTGATGTCATTTATGTATCAGTTTTAAAAGCAGTAAGTAAGTAATAGAAAACGAAAACCTCCAAAAACAGTACGTTTATAGATCTTCTTAACATGTTTTCAGTGCGTTTATAGACTCATAAAGGCACCTATATAGGGCGTAAAGAAATGCTAATCCGGGCCTTGTCCTACCAACGCTTCCAACTCTGAAGTTGGAATGATTCGTAGGAATATTTCGATTTTTTTGACGCAAAAGAACGACCATTGATGTTCTACTAGAAGAAGTAGGAAGATTTCTGACACCAATAGAACGTACCTTCTGACACAATGGTAGAAGTTATTTCATGTTTCCATAGATCTTTTCGACTAAGATTAAATAAAACAAATCTACATACGAGTATATCTCGCGTAAAGACTGCTATGTATATATTTATATGAGAACTGACTGTTTGTTATACATAATAGGTGTGTGTATATGTATGTGAGTATAATTTATCGATTCCTTCTGGGTGTGGACCACAAAGCTTGCAAATTCTGATGACAGTTGTCGCGTTGAATTTAAAGAAAGGGTGGGCGACAGCCCAGCGTCCGTGTCCGCGTCGACGTCGGCAGCGTCCACGACCGACGCCGAACCATTAGTTACCCGCGTCCATTCAGAACAGCGCAGCGCAGAGCAAGCCGTTTCTAATAATTAATCATTTCCTTAATATATCATATATAGGTTTATATAGATACACGTGCCACCAACACCAACCGACCGATCTCTCTCTATATACGTTCTGTACGACACAACACAAGCGCGCAAAATGTTTTACTAAAGGATAAGGATGCTACAAGATAGTTGGGGGTTTATAATAAATAAATATATCAACGTGACTTTCACATATGTGTACTAGTACAGGGTACATACAGAGTGATGAGAATCTGGGACATAGACGTTTAACATAGGAAAACAATTTTTTTCAAATGTTATCTGTCCTGTAAAACTTTATAGTGCTTTCTAAACATTCTAAATTACATTTTTATTAAAATTAATTTTGTTTTATTAATGAGTTCTATTTATATTCCATGGCAAATACCCATTTTCGCTCTAAGTGCCAAAAGCCTCCTTGAAACAAATTTGGCGGTGATATATATATATATATATATATATATATATATATATATATATATATATATATATATATATATATATATATATATATATTAGGGCTATAATATTTCCGAACGTTCTATGTGCCGTCTGTAACACTGTTATAAAACGGAGAGATTGTAAGGTATTTGAAGAGTCAGGAGGAAAAAGGATGAATGTCCATTTTCTGTCAAAATGAGATGATTAGGTTTAACTTATAGATTGAAGGTTCGGCTTTCAAATGGTATAAACGGTAACAATCTTTAGATAAAGGCCTTAGAAATTGCAAGACTTAAAAAGGATGACGGTCCAAGCGTCAGGGTATAAAAAGATGAATTTCCATTCAACAGCGATATGCGCAAGCAATGGTTTGGTCAGATGATTTCTGTTCAGTACGAGATTTGTGAGCGGTATCAGTGGCTATCTGATGATAATTGGGCCTATGCTGTAACTCAGTGGTTAATTTTTAGCAACTGGTTAAAAAATTTAACCGATTAACCCCCTAATTCTGTAAGAAAATTGCTAACTCTTAACAACATTGCTATATCAAATAACCAATAATAATTGCAAACACTTATTAAAACATGAAAATGACAGGCTTTACATTTGTTTTTATTGGTTACAATCTTTAACAACGTTGCTAAAACTTAACAACTTTCTTACAGAATTAGGGCGTAAGTATCTATGTTTACGTACGTATAACAAAAAACTGGTTTTTACCTCCCGCTACCCTTGGTAAGGGAGGTATAGGGATCATGCTAAAAATCGCATATCGAACGTTTTAAGGTCCCTAGAATCAAATTTTAACATTTTCACGATGATGTCTGTGTGGATCTTCCAGTCTAAGTCAAATACTATTATTCGGAAAAATTTTAAATCTTGTATTTCGACCTTTTTATAATATGCAAAGAGCCCATTAGATTTTGATATAAATCGGACAACCGGAAATGGCACTTTACTTGAACCTCAAAATAGTTTTTCTCCAAAAAATACCTTTTAAGTTATTTTTTCGAGATTTATGTTATTATTAAAATTAAAGATTATTAAATTTTCTACAGGTTTGTATTAATATTTTTCTATATATTTTATGGATAAATTTATAAATTTACCTATAATTTATATCCCGAAGCCTACGGTTTAAACAAACACAACTCATTGGTTACACAGTTCATATCACAAATATATGTCATTGACAGATAAATGTCACAGTCAAAGAACTAATTTCAAATTAATAATAGTAACGTTCTAAAAAGAAAATAGTAAATAGAACCATAGTTATATGGAATGGAACTTAATTCAGTTTCCAACATAAGTAAATATATAAGTATGTGTATAGTGTGTTCAAAAAAACTCCTAACTCGGAGTAGGCTATGAACAGCGAAACGTATGTCTGATCATCATTCATTTCAAAAGTAAAGTTGTCAAAATTGATTTTGAAATATTGAAATTCGCCGTTTTCTAATTTGTTTCCATTTCTAAAATAAGATTCAAGAAGATTTCTTTAAATAACATATTTGGCAATGTCTCACGGCGAATTGACATTTAATTAAATATTTTTATATTAACATACGTTTCTATGTTCATGGCTTACACCAAATTTGAATTTGACATTTCTTAAAACAGTGTTTTAGTTAAAACAGTGATCGTGATACGGGCCACTGTATTTAAATTAATAAACATTAAATGACGGGAGGTATTGTGTTAGCTACATCAGATTTTTTAGTTACCAAATCAAAATCTATTCTACAAAATAGTTTGGACGAGTGAAAAAGCTTAGACTGCAAAGTTATGAAACTGGTGAAGATTGTTTCAGTAAGCATTTGAAATGTTCTATCAATGTTTCCGAACCAATTCGAAAACAACTTATATGCGAATTAAAAATCTTCGACAATCTGAAATGAATAGGCGCTTGAGCATTATTACTCCTGTTAAATTCGGTAGTCAGATTGGTAAAATTCTATTAGGCCCCACATAAGTTGTAGCACGACCCATCTGTGGGTATAATAATGTTCAGAAATGACCAATCTGAGTTTTGGCCTAAGATTGAATACACTTTGTAAATCCAAAAACATTACATGGGTTTTCAAACTTAAAATTCGCGTACTGAAAAAAAAAATACATTTTGACATTCAACATTTTTTCCATGGCTCTTCATTTGTTGTTTATAAGGCGGAAAAAAAAGAATAGTGCTTCTAAATGTAAAAAGTGTCTTTGACTTCAGGGCCGCTCAGTGCGGCAAAGACGCCTGACCATAAAGGGCGCCATTTCAAGACGGCGTATAAAAAATAATACTATTTTTTCCAAACTGGGTTTATTTATCCTACCAAACCATAAACATTGACATAAAAGTCTTATATACCAAATTTGAAAAGTTTTGGATTATATTTTAAAATAGTTTTTCATTAAAATATATTATAGGCTTCAAATAAAGTACCATTTCTGGAAATTATGTAATGACCAAAAAGGGAGGTGCACAACTAGATGTTATAGCAGTTCGAAATACAAAATTTCAACTTTCTACGGCTTACCGTTTTTTTAATTATGTGGGATACGTACGTACACACGTACGTAGGTACAGACACGACGAAATTAGTCAAAATGGATTCAGGGATGGTCAAAATGGATATTTCCGTTGAAATCTGAAAACCGAAATTTATAGCGATTACAATACTTCCTTTATTTCGTACAAGGAAGTAAAAAACAATATAAAAATTGTGTTTCGGAAGACCTCCTATGATCAATATATATATATATATATATATATATATATATATATATATATATATATATATATATATATATATATATATACATATATTTTCTGTCGATCAGTATTCAAGCGCAGTATGTCCCAACAAATCGCCAGTCCCTGACATTGTTTCTTCGATAGTCCAATTTCAATCACCCCAACATCCGTTGTCCATCTCTTGACAATAGCCCCCCCCTGGGAATATTCTGTGCCTGCGCCACTGGCCCGGCCGCTAATCTAAGAAATGACATTGA
>OY720461.1:27730975-27818475 GCA_963082715.1 Harpalus rubripes | reverse complement strand
TATCACGATTTCAGTGTATGATGTCAGTATCTTTCTTTTATATTCGCAATAAATGAAGAAAGTTCTTCATTGAAAATATACCAGGCTCTAAGTGGAATCAGTTGCACAAGCTCGGAAAAGAAAATACACCAAAAATACGAACCATGTGAATTTCTATTTTTAACATTAACATTACATGTACGAAATCTATAATAAATAGACGAATTATGTCAAAAATACAC
This sequence comes from Harpalus rubripes, assembly GCA_963082715.1. Lineage (NCBI taxonomy): Eukaryota > Metazoa > Arthropoda > Insecta > Coleoptera > Carabidae > Harpalus > Harpalus rubripes. Next base: position 27,818,254 of record OY720461.1, on the reverse strand, counting down.
TTCTATTTCATATAACTGCAAGTATTATACAATTTTAAGACAATTTTCTGCTTCTTGTATTATATCTTGTTCAAATATTAACTTAAGAAACACATTTTTATGTAATTCATTATTGCAATCAGATGACCATTATTGGAATTATATTCATACGATAAGTAGGTATCTTTTACAATGACTATTTCACTCATAAATATATAAACCAATCCAATTTCAAGATTCTACATAGTTACCAAGTTTCATTTCGACAAAACACCGTCACAAAAAAAATGTTCGCACCCTTTAAGCCAATAAGATGTCGTATTTTTATAAGTAAGTGAGTTTTGATAAGCGAAATTTTTTTGACGTTTTAGAAATATATTGTTTACATACCTATAACATACATATAATTTCAGTGCTATCAGTTTTTATTAAAAACGAGTCGATTCGGACAGGAATCTATTTAAAACGTTGAAAAAGCAAACTGAAATATAATATCACAAAACTTAGGTACATAATTTTTGTTAAGAAAAAAATTATATAAATGATTACCTGATTTTTATTTTGGAAATAGTCATCCGAATACCATTCGTGGTTAAATTTTATCCTGGAAAATTTTTCCTATTGCTTTACTCGAGCCTTTTGCCAATTTATCTCGTGACATTGATCAAAAATCACTCGTTTGACAACTCGTGATTTTTTTGTCAATGTCACTCAATAAATTGCTAGGCAATCGGCTCTCGTAACAATCTGAAAAATTTTCCGGCAAAAATTTACCACTTATGATATTATATATGACTATTTCACTCATAAATATATAAATCAATCCAAATTCAAGATTCTACCTAGTTACCAAGTTTCACTTCGACAAAAACACTGACACAAAAAAAATTTCGCACCCTTTAAGCCAATATGATGTATTTTTACAAGTGAATTTTGATAACCGAAATATATTGTTTACATACCTGTCAAAGTCTGTATAATTTCAGTGTTATCAGTTTTTATTAAAAACGAGTCGATTCGGACATGAATCTATTTAAAACGTTGAAAAAGCAAACTGAAACATAATACCTCTAAACACAATAAAAATTATAAGATTTTTGTCAAGAAAAAATTATATAAATGATTACCTGATTTTTATTTTGGAAATAGTCATCCGAATACCATTCGTGGTTAAATTTTATCATGGAAAAATTTTCCGATTGCTTTACTCGAGCCTGTTGCCAATTTATTTCGTGACATTGATCAAAAATCACTCGTTTGACAACTCGTGATTTTTTTGTCAATGTCACTCAATAAATTGCTAGGCAACCGGCTCTCGTAACAATCTGAAAAATTTTCCGGCAAAAATTTACCACTTATGATATTATAGGTTTGTTCGTTCCGCTATGCTGCGTTTTACCGCAAAACGCGGCGGTAATTGTCGCTGCGTTTTGCGATTCACTGCCAATCGCCGCGGTAATAATTTAAGTTACTAAAAATTATTTTTCTGTTCGATCCGTTTGCGTTAAATTATTTTCGAAGATACTTCAGACTATTATAATTATAACGGATACTCAGTAAAAATATATTATTCCATTTTCCATTATTTTAATTGTTTACTATTGTTATCATTTAAATTTACCTTGTTACAAATCATAATTCATATGACATTGACATTTATATATTTTACAAATGTATTTCAATTTCTAAAATTGAAACATTACATAGCATACTTATTGAAAAATAACAATTTTTTCCTAATATTTATTTGTCAAACACTGTCATACTGGCACTTCATATGTAGACGCGAACATTACCGCCGATTATTTTTTTACCACCGAGTCATGAGTCACTGTAAAAATTATCACCGCCAGCTGCCGTGGCGTTTTACCGCAAGTTACTAGAAAAACGGAACGAACAGAATCTAGTGACTTTACAGTGAACCGCGAATCGAAAAGAACAGCAAATTTCACCGCCGCGGTTTGCGATAGACGCAGGGTGGCGGAACGAACAAACCTTATATATGAGAAAATATGTATACCTAAAATAATTTTTCATGTTAGTAGAAGATATCTGTTGAAAAGTCATATTTTATACATCTGTTCCTCATATAATCTTCTAGGAAATTTATAAAATTTGATACTTCGATCACATAATAGAAAGAAATAGAAAATCAGCCTGTATAATATGTATCAACGAACAGAACTAGCATGGACAACATTTTCAATTAAGTATTTATTTATTTGATATCAGAAAAAAGTTTTGCCTTTGATGACAATCTGGTCGCCTCTAAACTTGTTTCCAACAGGTGTTGGGAAGACATGTTCGTTACAATCTCGCCATTGGTCGCGAGATCCAGTTCTAGATCGAAGAATGCCTTGGTTCTGTATGGGGCGATGCGTTAAAATTATTTATTGCAGGCTGTAATCGCCTCACCTTGTCTACACATTGCGCTCAACACGAATTAAAAACTGCACGAGATTATTTGAACATACATCATGTTACATGACGATTTAAAAATGCCACACACAGATTCGATGCTGAGTTAAAGGCAAGGGGCTCATTATAAGAATGTGGGAATGAGGGTATTTATTTTCGAATCGTGGTGGTCCTAAAATATGTAAATACACCATCAAATCTTTTATACATATACTTAATATTTAAAGAAATGGTCGCAGACACATCTTAAACTTGATATATCAGATATTCATAAATGAATCTACTAAATAAATATATCTTACTTACTTATTTACTTATTCCTAAAGCCTTTCTACCCTTTCGGGAGTAAGGGGGTTACAGATTATAAATATATTATTACGGCTTATTACCCATTTTTGAGAGTGTCGCATTTTGTTCGCAAATATTACTAATAACGTTTTTTTTTACTATTCTGATTCTTGTTTTGTGATTACACTTATAGATACCATTTTCTTCCCTTTATTTAAAGGGTGACCAGTTTACAGTTAACCCTTATACACGCAAAGGGTTAACGGCTGCACATATCTCCTGTTCTGGACGTTATAAGTTTTCACTGACCATAATAATTCGATTAAGAATATAAGGTTTTTTGGATTGCTCCTATTGAAATAAAAAAGATAAAATAATTCTTGGTCAAGATATGAAGTTCAATACATAAGTTAATAGTTATCAATCTTGAAACATACAAGAGTGCACTGACCATAAGGTTTATCGGACGGGACCCGGTGGGCCGATTCAAAATGTACAAATTATAACAAAAAAAAAAAAAAAAACTATGCTCTGTGGTAGGAAGATAGTTAAAACGGATAAAGTATAATAATCTTTCTTATTTTGACGTGCAATATCTAAAAATCTGGTGTGGCCAACACAATACCTCCCGCTATTTACAGCCCGTCACAAAAAATATTAAGCTAATCCTTATTTTTGGATTAGCGAATTTTACTCTAAATTGGCAGTTTATTTCTTAAAATGGAGATTAAATTTTAAATACCAGGATAGAATAGAATTCACTAATCCTAAAGCTTAAACTTTTTTGTGAATCGTTAATTTTTATTAATCTAAATACGTACCTACATATTTACTTATGCTGGAAACTGTATTGATTGCCTTTCCTATTGTTCTATTTACTTTTTTCTTTTTAAAACGTTACTTTTATTAATTTGAAGTGATTAGTTCTCTGACAGTGACATTTATCTGTCAGTTACATACATTTGAATAACTGCGTAACCACGGAGTTTTATATGTTTAAAGCGTAGGCTCCGGGATTTAAATTATAGATAATTTTATAAATTTATTAATTAAATATGTTGAAAAAGTATTAATGCAATTCTGTAGAAAATTTAATAATCTTTAATTTTTATAATAACATAATATTAATAAAAGTATTTTACGAAGAAAAACTATTTGAACTGCAAGTAAAGTGCCATTTTCAGTTATCCGATTTACACCAAAATCTAGTGGGCTCTTTGCACAATAGAAAAAGGTGTAAATACTAGGTTTCAAATTTTCTGAATGAAAGTATTTGAGTTAGAACACATACAGACACATAGACATTATCGTGAAAATGTTAAAATTGGATTCTATGGACCTTAAAATGTAGTCATTTACCAAAATCTCGATATGCGATTTTAGGCATGGTCCCTATACCTCCCTTACCAAGGGTATCGGGAGGTAAAAAACGAATCTAACCGGTCCAGTTCCGCCTTATTGAATTCTGTTACCGACTGTAGTTTTATAATAAAATTCTATATTTCTGTAGTGAAAAAAAAAATATTAAGAAATTTCTGTTTCTGACCATATTAGTTATAGCGCTGTCTACTTCCCTAATCAATTTCAATACGTTTATTAGTACTTTCAACAAATTTCCTAGCAACAACAGTCTTGACAATTTAAGTTATTTATTATAAAATATTATTATATTATACAGACATTTTGTAATAAACACTGCCCATTTCTTTAAAATACTGACAAATTATTAAATTTCCTACCAACGTTTTTATATACATACTGACAATTTATTTAATTTTGACAATATACTTTTGTAATTCAACATTTTTTAAAAAAAATTCTACTTAGTAAGTTTACATTTCCCTGAAGTAGGCATATTTGGTGCCGAAACGTCGGCTATATAATAAAACATTTTTCAATCGTTTTCATCAGACTGTTTTTCTCAATGTTAATTTATTTAATGTTTAAAAATACTGGCTCGATATATAGAAGCCTTTAAGTGTACCACTAACTTTGTAATTTAAACTGTAGATCTAAAATTAATAATAAAAATTTGTATATAATTCTGAAAACAATCATATTATTTGATTCATCAATATTTTCCATAATATTTAAATCTGATACAAGTTGTCGAAGTTATTCTATAAAAGTGCCGCCGATTACAGAAATTATGTACGTATAAGGTGGTCGGTACATAAAATTGATCCCAATTTTCCGAGTATTAAATAAATAACTCCATAGCAAACACTGCGAAGACTTTAGAAGGAAGCTGGTATAATTGTAGTAATAGCGTAATTTCAATTAATCAGGCACGTACTCCCATAAATTGCTGTGGGGTAGGCATGTCTTTAACCGCTAAAACAGCGTAACACCAAGACTGATTCGCTATCGACGGGGAGTCCACATCCAGCCACATAAATTCATGTTTGACGCATTCATAATTGCAAGCAGTGTGTTCGTATTATCAGTAGCTTTTGATTTATATCGCCTGCCCCCTGCAACGTACGCCACTGTGGGGGGCAACTGTCCAGGAAATTGACGTAAAGATTCTACTAGCTCTTCTTAACTTATACCCCTCACATTGGACAAACAAGAACAGAAATATTAATCTTACTTTATACGACAAAGATGAAACATAAAATAGGGTACAAGATCTTTAGGTTGTAGTTATATTGTAAATGCATTTTCCATATGAAACTACGGATAACCAATTTATATAAAGATTGGTATTTATACCAATTATACACGGATTTCAAATTATAAACTAATAATTAATAGGGCGATACTGTTTGATAAACGTTTTGAAATAACGACCATTTTTCATTCGGTATAATGGGTGAGAAATTGAACTATTTTTTTGTTCAATATTTCATGATTGGAAGAGTACTTTTGAAATTTATTGCAGACATGCTGTGGACTTAATGAAACGTACTAATTGGACTTGTCAAAAAATCTGAAATGTTTGCCGTATTCTCTGAGTGTTTATTAACAATTTATGTTTTCTTTTTGTCTTTTCCCATATCAAAAATTGCAAATAATGATAAAAAAAAATGTAGCAATTATTTATAAATAAACCAATTACATTTTTAATCATTATAGGATTGGATGTGTACTGTGGCAAAAACAGATATGTCACTTTTGGCAAACAAAAACATTGTACGAGGCCTGTCTAAAAAGAATTCGATCTTCAATTTTTTCTCAAAATAATGACGGTAGAACGGCACCGCTTTCCATAGTGGAGGCGGACACCTTCATGCGCTTGCTTGAATTTTCGCTTCGCTATCAAGTGCGTCATTCGCTGCTTGGTAGCTGCTGTTTGATGTGTTGTTCCAAGTATTCATTGGATTTTCAATTCGTTCGAAATGACTAGACGTGCTGCATCAAGTTTTGTCAAAAGTCCAGTGCCAGATTAACCATGTGGAGGCTTTTAGGCAATCAAAGTCTCACTTTTAAAAAACAGTTTTAAGTTGAAAATTATTATTACCTCATTTATACATTTTTTCTTTTTCAAAACTTTAAACTCTATAACTTCGAATTTTTCGTTTTGTACCATATCACTATTACAATAAGCCCTTCATTTATTGTAAATACAAAAATTTTATAGCATCGTTATGCAAATTAATTATTACAAAAATCAACATAAATGCTAAACACTGGTATTGGTATCATAAAAATGTTTACCTAAAAAACTAATACAAATTTACAACAAATATAACACAAGCGTAAGTATGTCATATTTATTATAATTAGATAAAAGTTTTAATTTCAAACACAAAACAAGACATACATATTTACATAAATATAGTGATCTACTTATATTCTAATTAGTGCACTAAATCACTGTCAATGTAAAGTATAGATGCCACTAATAATTTATTTTATCCCATCGAGTTGTAGGAGTAGGATCTTGTAATATTGATTGACACTTTTTATTATTGTAATCAAGATTCCATTGTTGTAAATAAGTATTTGTTTGTTGTAATCATTTTTTTTTTATTTAAGGATTGCTTTGTTTGTAATAAAAAAAATTATTTCAAAATAAAATCAATATTATTATAATCCAATGTAGCGGGGCCCCTAAAAAGAGCGGAGCCCATAGGCAATTGCCTAGTCTGCCTATTGTGTGTTCCGGCACTGGCCGTCTCCGTGATACAGTTCAACAAAAACTGGCAGTTGCATTATGACAATGATCCAGCTCATTCATCGCACCTGATCTAGACTTTCTCGGCGAAATATGGAATTCCAGTTGTTCGCCCAGTACCCTACTCTCCAGATATGGCTCCTTGCGATTTCTGATTGTTTCTGAAATTAAAGAGGCCACTAAAAGGATCCCGTTTTGAGAGTAGAGAAGAGATAATGCGGAACTACAGACCAATCCAAAAGAAGGCTTCCAGAGGTATTTCTAGAAGTGGAAGGATTGGTGGGCTAAATGTGTAGAGGCGTAAGGGGCCTACTTTGAAGGGGATTAGAGGGTCCCAATTCCGACATGTACGTAATATTTTCAAACAAACAAATTAGGAAAAATCTTATTGTGACACTGAATCAATGTTTACAACTAAAACGACGAACGACTTGTACGGATGTTACTCATAGGGCCGCTCCGTGCGCGTGGACAGGTTGTGCCTCGCACAAAGGCGCTTGACTTTGAGGGTCGCCGTTTCAAGACAAAGTAAATAATAGTAAATTTTTATAAAGTGCCCTTAATCGTTAAGAAAAAATGATTATACATCTTACAAATTAACGTGATAAAAGTGAACAATATATTTTTTAATTTGTTTACATTAGAGCTCTATAAGCATTGTTATATTGAAATAATAACAAAAAATGTTGATTACAACAAAGAATATATTGATTATAGCTCAAGAATTGATTACAAGAATGAATTCGACAATGACTCAAATATTTTGCGAAAAATCAAATGCTTTATGATTTACATACAATTCTGAAATCACAGTGAGATAATTTTATTTTTATTTTCTACCGATATTGCATTTTCATTATTTATTATTAAAAAATAAAAATTAGTAAAAGAAATATTCTTCCAAACGGATAATTTTTTCTCATTGTTATGTTACAAACTATAACTGTAAAATTGTTGATTACAACAAACAATTTTAATTAAAATGTGTAGATTACAAGAATGAATCGAAAAAAAATTCATCAATAAATTAAATCCACATTTTTAAAGAATAAAAAGTAGATAAAGTTTAAACTTTAAAGCGTCTGGTAATTTGCAAATTTTACATCATGTAGGGCGCTAAAATACAGTGATAATAATAATAATAATAATAAATTTTATTGCCCAACAGAATCCAGTTACAGGGCTAAAATATAATATATAAATACATTTAATGTAACATACAAACAAATAATATGAATAAAGAAATCTAAATGTAGGGTACAAAACAAAAACAAAATAAAAAATATATACTGTGTAGAAGTTCACAGACAAATAAAATAAATCAAAGAACATTACAGGAATATATCCTCATACTTGGTCTCCGCAATGTTGCACATGATGTGGATTGGCGACCGCAACAGTACATCAGTGCGCGCTGATGGTAAGTGGAAAGTCCGGGAATACCTGGATTCTAACCTAGGAACATGAATCGGCACACGTGATAATAAAAAAGAGTCATCCAACAGAATGATTGAAGGTTCCGCCTCGTTCTGATTTTTTATTTGCCGCATCATTGTGATAGTGAAATACGATTGACAGATTGCATTGGCGTACATATTTCCACTCATTTCAGTCATTCCTCGCAGAACGAATATATGTTTCCAAAATAAACTTGTCATATTCATCCGTAAACACCATCTAACGTAAAGATTTGAATAAATATCAATTTAATTTTAAAAGATAAAAACAAACTGTGTCAAAAAATTCAAAATGCGTAACGCCGTTGACTTTACAAATGTCGGTAATATAGGTAACATAATTTGACATTACCGGTAAATTAATATTTTCCGTGGAAGATAATTTTGATCATAATCAGAACTTTTTCATGTCACGTGACCTTCAATCATTCTGGATCACTCTGTACAACTTTACACAAAGGCGCCGTTACTATCGTAAATAAGGGAAAAGTAGGAAAGATGATGAAATGTGATTGGAAAGTTTCATATATAAATTTCTTCGTCTTTGTTAAATGCACCTTGTTAGGATGCATTCACAATTAGTTATGAAGTCTTGAAAACGTAGCAAACTATTCAGTAGCTAGGGATGTGCGGGGTGTGTTCGGAGGGTTGATTAAAACAAACCATTATCGCCGAGGGTAGCCCGGGGCGACACCGTCTTCAGAGAGACGAGCAAGCAAGCGCCCGGGGTTCGAATCCCGGCGTCTTACATATTCATTGGCTGTGTTTATGAAACTTCTATTATCTTTAACTCAAGTTTGTTATATATCAGAATGGAAGACTAAGACTCGGCTCAGCTGGTTGGGTTGGTTGGCGTGCTTCCAGACCGCAATAATCATTCAAATATGTTGATATTACTGCGATGGAAAATCATTGTTTTTGCAGAGAACTTGATACCAACTTGGAATATGTAATTTTGTTGTTAAAGTAAATTTTGCATTTAAATATTAATTAATTTTCATATGATAACATGCTTAGAAAAACTTATTTGTAACAAGTATTTATATTCATACTCAATCTTGGATAGTCTAATTACATCATTTACATTATTCAAAGGATACTATAAGATCTATGACTGGTAGTATTTAATTTATTGTTAAGTTGATTAAGCCATGACTAAAATAACAAATTCAATTATTTTTTAATCGTATCAATATATTTTTAAATGGTAGCCATAGTAATTATTTAGTTTAGCCCAGTATTTTCATATCTGGTTAAACGTAAATTTGTAATTTTTAAACTTATGCACAATATCGATATTATATTTTTCTTTTAACTGACAGTTAACAGACAAATTAACCAAAGGTGAAAATACCGGACCTTGGGGGCACTGAAATTTTGAGTAAATACTGCAGTGAGTACAGCAATGCCCAGTTGCACCACTTATAATTAAATTTTAATTGTTTGTCACGAAATGTTAAATTAGTTCTTAAATATTACTATCAAAATTGCAATATTCACATTTTTATTAACCTCTAGTTAAGGGGATCGTCTACGCTCTTCCAAATGAACGAAAAGAGTCTCTACATTTTTACCAATAGGGGTTACAGCTCAATCGAATTAAGAGAAATTAGTAAAAAATAGTGAAAGTATACCTTGCTCCATTTAAGCCATTCAGTATTGCAGAGCATAGGGAATAGTTTTGACCTCTCTGATTGGCTAAAATTGGAGACAAGAGACAGGTTTACCCAATGTAATTTCGGCTTCTTCAAGTTTGCGCTGTTGCCAGCTCCATCTACTGAATGGCTTAAATGGAACAGAGTATAGATGCTTAATAATGAATATTAATAAAGAAATAAAATGATGTAATTGAAATACATCGGAAATAAGGGGGTTTTTGTTTTAGCAGCTCGTCACTCATATGATATCCATACATATTATTTTGATTGGCTACACAAACGAATACCAAGTTAGGGGGTGGAGTCTACTACCAATGGAAGTAGACAAATTAAAAAATAGCGGACACGTGGCTACCAGTCCAGTACTGCAATTCTCAAACAGTTTTTATTTGAATATAAATTTCTTGCATTAAACTTAACAATTTTGATACACTTGCAATTATAAAGCATGTAGAATTATAGAGTGTTACAATATTAATTTGTTTTTTATAAATATAATTTAAAAATAGCATACATTTCAAGAACATTTTATATCCACAAAGAAAACAGTTTTATATAAAAAAAAATTTATATTCGTGACGTCACATCTATACTTTCAAACTTCGGGGGACCATAACTCGCTTATTAATAGGAATTTTTTCACCGGATTTTCACCAATAGTCTTAGTTTTACTTATACTTTTTGATGAAATTATAAAACAAATGGTGGAATCCCCTATTATTCAAAATCTGTTAAAAATTTGTTGCTTATTTTTAACATATTTATTAAGAAATCTGAATATTATGTCTGTATTATTATTATTCATGGCTTCTCTAAATAACGAATTAACCTGTTGAGGGGTGCAGAATTTTTGTTTCTTCGAATTTGATTTGGTGAAATTCTTCCAAGACATTTATGTATTTTCCCTGAAGAAGAGAGCAGTGTATGCTGTGTACCAAAAATACAGAACATTAACTAAAAAGGTTGTATTATGAGTTCTCAAAGATTTTTTAATAACTTATAACCTATAAATATGAATATTCCTTATTTCTATAATTTTTAGATTTAAAATAAAATTTAGTATTTGCATCTCGGCACTGAAGTTCTATTTTTTATCAAGGACCTCAGCAAATAAACCATATGATACATAAAAAAACTATTGTCGCAAATATTTGCAACGGGTACAGCTAGTTTTATATATTTTGCAAATTACTGTTTACATTCATTTACAGTGTAGCAAATACAATAACTACTTGTCGTAAAGTAGTAATAAAAGATTCGATCACGCGTTGAATCCATAAAACCGTAAGTAGTATGTGTACATTGACAGACGTTTACATTCAACTACAACTGTTCAATTGATCGTTAAGATATCTTTTTGTCAGCATTGCTTACTTTGCAAGCTTTAAAATGCGAATTCTTTTTATTGAAAGCACGGAATATGAATCGCATAATTACTTTGTCGTTTTAAAAGTATTAGTTAGTCATTTTCATTATTGTCATCAAGCATTGTTTTTGTAGTCATCAAAAAATATTTTCATGTCTTACTAAAGTATTATGAAATGTTTATTGCTAGAATATAGTGTATATGAACATATCTATAACAACCGGGTAGTTATATGAGGGCATAATAGTTCATTATGCCTTCATTATAATCCGAACATCGTTTATGGACTTTAAATTAGAAATAATATGAACGGTATGTAATGAAAATTATTTTCTTTTTAATTATAATTCATTACAATAATAATAAGGGTTGATTACAACAATTAATACATTGATTACAATAATTAATATAATAAGAAAACAGCTTTGAAAACACAACACATTATATTACTTAAAATTGATTATGAAAAGGGCCTTAAAAAGCAATTTACTTTCGCCACACATGTAAATAGTAAGTACGTCGAATTGCAGACTGCAATGTTTTGCATTGATTTTTGACGGATGACGGATTCATTTCTGATATTAACTATTTACCGCCACATGTGACACATCCAAAGCAGTACAAACTCTCTAAAATGTAATAATATTCAGAAATAAGTACATAAGAAATAAAGAACTGAGATATGTCATGTGAAAACGAACCTCAAAATATAATACTTACATCTTCTATAGACGAGAATGGAATAATTAGGAGAACATTTATGCGTTTCTCTTCTTCAAAGAAGCATTCAAAATAAATTCTTTACGCCGTTTCGATAAAATATCTTCCGAAACATCAAATTCACCCATTCCATCATCTCCAACGATATAATAACCATAATAACGTTGATGTTTTAAAAATAAATAAATGTTGATAAAAATAAAACAATTAAACAACATCCTTAGCAACGCCAAAGCTTAAGTATTATTGTAATCAAAATGATTATAAATGAAAACTTATTTCACATATTCAAGAGAGAGCGTTACTAGATGATAATGCCCATTGGGCGATATCTATCCCTCGGGCCAAAGGCCCTCGGACTAGATCCTCGTCGCCCTCCTGGCATTATCATCGTAACGCCCTTGGTACATAAAATACTATTATAGTAGACTAAAGGAATATAATCAGAGTGATAAAGATATACAATACAGTGTCAATACAAGTTTTAAAAGAATACAGTAACAAATTATTTCGTTAAGATTTCGAAGTCTTTTGAAGAAGCAATAAGTAAGGATATTAATTAAAGAATCTGAGGTCGATATGCGCCATGAAAGTGTTTTATTGGAAAGTAAAAATAAAAATCAGGTGTTTTTATAACAGGCCACATCGTTAAATTTAATATCGAAGTCTCGTAAAAACAAAAAAGGTGCTTATAATTTTATAACGCGCAGTTAAGGTGGATGTATTGATGTATTTTTAATGACTGAGGAATTTTAGAACCCGATTGGATTGCTTCAGGTTTCCCACTACATTGCTACAATACAAAGGCAATAATTTCGTTATATGGATTCGACGTTTATCTATATGACAGCCAAACGAAACGAAACGACGGACGGTCGACCCACAGGCACCGAATTATATTATTCACAAGAATTTTACCTGCCGGAGGAGTCACGAACACAACTTCCAACATAAATAAACACCTTACAAAACAATATTACGAAATAATTCAATATTTTTAACATACACATGATTTTAAAAAACAAAACTAAATAACAGGACCGCTTTTTCAAAAGGCAAGAAAAGCAAAATGTTAAATTATCAGTGTAAAGTTTTATTTGTTTCATACCGAATGTTGATTGGCATATTACTTATAAATGCACAAAAGAAGAAAAATATTGATACATTCTGTGTAATAAAAAAATAAGGTCAACATTCCATAGTTTTTTCAAATCTCAACAAAAGTAATAATAAAAATCTGATGTGGCCAGCACATTACCTTCCGTCAGTTGTATGTATTTTGTACAAATTCCACATAGAAATTTTTTTGCTAAAGGTTCTAGATTTCCAGTACATTTCCTTAAGTCAGTTCCATGTATTTTGTACAAATTCCATACAGAAAGTTTCTATATTTCCAGTAAAATTATCAAATCGTATACACTAAAACATTATTTAACATTTATAATAAGATTAAATATGAAAAAATGATATTTAACAGCGCTTTTACAAGAAAAACTGTTAAAATCTTAAAATTCAAACGACTACTTTTCAAAGCAAAATAACATTGGTTGTGTTGGCTTTTGATTAAAACTGAGTACACGAATCGATAGAGGAGGTAAAAATTTGGTAGAAATGATGATACAAGGCCGCCCCGCACAAAGACGCCTGAGTTTGAGGGGCGCCGTTTTAAGACAGTAAAGTAAATAATATGCTCTTATTCGTAAAGACAAAATTGCTATAAAATTATATAAATTAACGAGATAGAAGTGAATAATATATTTTATAATTTGTCTGCATTAGAACCCTAGTTATAAGTAAAATAATTATCGTACCAGTTCGTTATTTTTCTTTCTATCATGTTGTATTGAAATAATATCTGTGAAAATAGTTCGATAATATTGATTACAAGAATGAATCCTACAATGAAGCCAACATTTAAATACCTACTAGCATTTTGTGAAAAATCAAATGCTTTATGACTTACATACAATTCTGAAATCTTAGTCAAATAATTTTATTTATATTTTCTATCGATACTAAATTTTCCTTATTTGTTATTAAAAATTAAAAAGTAAAAAAAAATATCCTGCCCAACGGAAACGGATAATTTTCTCTCATTGTTATATTGCAAACTAACTGTAAAATTGTTGATTACAACAAAGGATTTTGATTATAACCTATTGATTACAAGAATGAATCTAAGACAGTTTCATCAATATATTGAATCTAGCATTTTTGAAGAATAAAAAGTGTAATTTATACTTTAAAGCATGTGGTAATTTGCAAATTTTACATCATTGGAGGGGGGGCAGGCGCTAAAATATAACTTTGCACAAAGGCGCCTTTATAACCACGCAGCGGCCCTGGATGTCGGTATGACTCAATATCATAAAAATTGCTTTTGTTGAGTTTTGAAAGAACGGTCTTTAATTATTAGGTATTCGAAATCTCAGTCATACAGCATTTATTCTTACAAAATCGACGTTTAGGTATACACTTATACCTTCTACAGGGCAAGTAAGTTATTACAGATTCATAAACATAATTTGTTGTTGATTTTTAGAGCGAACAGATATGTATATGTTTTTTTGCTAATTTTGTAGGTACAATATTTGTGAAACTGAATGCTTAAACAAAATTATTTAGGTGTAAATTTATGTTTATGAATCTGCTAGATCTTACTTACCCTGATGAAGGTGTGTGTATGTAGTAGCCAGAGCCAGATTGTTAAACCTTCGTTGACTTAGCGATGTTTTAGAATCTGGGTAGTCGCTTAAGCGTTTTATAAAACGACGAACAGTTAAATTATGGCCGTATTCTGTACAAAATAGTAAATCTTACAGATCTGTAAGTTTGTAAATAATGAACAGTGTTTTTACAGATTTAAAGATCTATAAAACGTACCCCCAGTATCATCAACCGACATTTAATTTTAAGTGAGCATTTATCAAAAATAAGCACATCCAAATGTTGTATGTTATACGTAATACATTAACCCGTCCAACCAAAAGTACCTAGTAGATTACACCGAAGCGACGCCCATGGTTTACTAGATAAAATACTCGCCTTTGCCGCACCGGTTTTCTTTCGTGTCGATAAAATTTATCCATATTAACACTAAATAGTTCTTCGTAAAATATGCGAATTTTTCAAAGTTGTAACTACTATCTTATGACTGATATATCACAAAAAAAAAACTCCGTATAATATAAATAAGGGTAAAAAAGGATCAAATAACAGCAAAAAATCTTGCACTTTTCTATGATTCCTTCGTCCTAATTAGAGAAAAGTGTCTGGTTACCCAACCTAACCTGAGTTTTCCACACGTCATCAGTTCCCATGCACCTGTTACCTGTGACCTTTGCACTTGAACCCTGGTCACCTGCTTCACTACTGCTTCTTAGAAACCAGTAACAAGCCAGAGGAATTAAGACATTAACGTGGAATTCTTAACAGTGGTCATGTTCACTTCAAAGATAAACGATTAGCGCATTCAACAATTATTAAAACATTTATATTCAGTGCAAAAAAAATTATGATATATTATTTTTACATGAAAACGTTCTATGAACTAAAACCAACATGAATGTTTTCGGTCTTGGGCTCTAATAGGCATACACAGTATCGGACATAAATAGAGCGACTTATAGGAACTAATGAAAAAATCTGATGTGGCCAACACATGACCTCCCGTCAATTCCACGTTTGAAATAGCAATGAGCTTTAAGTAAAGTATCACTTCCGGTTGATCGTTTGTAAACAAAATCTAATTTGGATTATATTTTATTATGTTTTTCCTTGAAAATCTATTATGAGCTCCAAATTAAGTACCACTTCCGGTTTATCATATAGGTATAATCAAAATATAAAGTTGTTTTAAATTATATACGAATTTTAAATACAAAATTTGAGAAGTTTTGGATCATGTTATATTTTTCACGAAAATCTGTTCAGAGCTTAAAGTAAATTATCACATCCGGATTAACAATATTAGCCAAAATTTAATATGTTGTTCCTCTACAAGTAAAAGTCTTAAATACTAAATTTGACAAGTTTTGGAGTATATCATAATATATTTTTTACGAAAATCTGTTCAGAGCTTCAAGTAAGGCAGCGCCGCTCCATGGGTATTAGGCGCCTTTGTGCTATGTTACATTTTAGCGCCCCTTCCCCTCATGATTAAAGTTTAAACTGTACTTTTGTTCTTCAAAAATGCTATTTATTATTAGAAATTTTCCTAGATTCATTCTTGTAATCAATAGGTTATAATCAAAATCATTGTTGTAATCAACAATTTTACATCAGATTTCAGAATTGTATATAGGTATGCATTTGATTCTTTGCAAAATGATAATAGGTATTTAAATATTGGATTTATTGTGGGATTCATCCTTGTAATCAATATTTTTTACTTTTATAATCAATATATTCATTGTTGTAATCAACATTTTCATAGTTATTATTTCAATATAACAATTCTAGAATAATAACGAATAGATTGATACGATAATTATTTTACTTAGAGCTCTAATGAAAATAAATATATTGTTCACTTCTATCACATTAATTTATAAGTTTTATAGTAATTTTGTCTTTACGAATAAGAGCATTTTATAAAAATTTACTATTATTTACTTAACTGTCTTAAAACAGCGCCCCTCAAAGTCAGGCGCCTTTGTGCGGGGCACAACCTGCCCACACGCACGGCGCGGCCCTGAAGTATCAATTTTAGCCAAAATCTAATATGTTGTTCCCCTTGATATAAAAGTCTTAAATACTAAAATTTAAATGTTTTGGATTATGTTTTAATATAGTTTTTTAAATAAAACCTGTTACGGGCTTCAAGGAAAGACTCACTTCCGGTTATCCAATTTTACCTCCCTTACCTACGGTATGACGGGAGGTAAAAAACTCATCCATATTTTACATATTCAATATATTTTCAATCTTCTCATATAATGTAAAGATGGCATATTCGTAAAACCTTATGGACGTTAAATAAGTAGTTCAAAATTATCGTAGCTAGGTGCGAAAAAAAAAACAGAGCGACTATATAAAAATCTTATAAGTATTTGCTTTAAAAATATTAACAAGAATAACAATTTTTGAAAGAATCTTAATTTAATGGACGGTAAATAAGTAGTTCAAAATTATCGTAGCTAGGTGCGAAAAAAATAGAGCGACTATATAAAAATCTTATAAGTATTTGCTTTAAAAATATTAACCAGAATAACAATTTTTGAAAGAATCTTAATTTAGACAAAAAATAAATAATGACTTATTTAATATCTATAAGGTTTCATAAATATTTTTTTGTACAACCGGACGCGAAATAAGTATTTCGCAGCCGCAATACAGGCCGCGAAATTGGATTTCGCGACCGTTGTTATGGTAACGGCCGCGAAATGAATTTCGCGGCCGTTGTCATGGTAGCGGCCGCGAAATGAGGTAAACAACCACTTTGACACTTGAGAATTGCACGGTTTTGTTTATCAAATGTTAATCCCATAGCCATCTTGAAAGCTAACTTTCTATTTACATTGAAACTGTTTAAAATTAATAAAATTTGTAATTACATATTTTTTACGGTTGCACAAAAAATATTGTGTACACCTTGTCCGCGAAATCCTTTAGCGCCCTCGAGATTGTCTTGCCTCGGCAGCAAGCGGCCTCGGCGACAATTTTTCTCTCGGTACGCTAAAGAGTGATTTCGCGGCCTTGATATACAAATAACTATTACATAATATAAATTTGAAAATATATTGAGTATTTTAAATATGGACGAGTATTTTTTATTAGTTCCTACGGAGTAACAGTACAAGTTAAAATTAAGCAGCCGCCAAATTGTTGGTAAATACATAGCACACCTTTATTCTATTTTAAGGCAACGTAAACAGAGTCATCTTATTGATGAATTTTAGTTTGTGAAAGAAGCTCTTGCTCCGTATGACTCCATCATCGTAGACGGCGGTTGTACGGAAGTGTGTGGTGATTAGCGGGGTGAATTAAAGGCGCACGTAACGCTTTAAGCCCATTGTGCAGCCATGGCAGGGGTGGGGGTGGGGGGCGAGTGTTAGCGAAACACAAGATGCCAAAAGCAATTTTCTTACAGATTTCTGTTTTACCGGTACGGGCGCTACGTCACGCTCGTTAACAGCACGTGATGGATGGCTAATTAATAAACAATCAAAATTCAACACACATTCACGCGCAACACCAAACACAGAGCTTTCAAAACAATATCCCATCGAATGACTTTTACAGTCTTCGGAGGGGGATTCTTCACAAATAATTTTTTTTTTATTTGAAAAAAATATTGGAAAAAGTCATGACGTAAAAATCTGATGTGGCCAGCACATAACCTCTCGCCAGATATTTTACCTAGCTGTATGCATAAAACGAAAAATATTTTTAAATACAAATACATACAGGGTGGTGACTTGGACGAAATTCCGGAAATTGAAAAATCATAAACATTAACATATTCGTATGCAGTTTTTTTCCTGTAGCAAAAACCTAAATACAATTTTGTTCTAAAATAATAAGGGGAGCAAATAACTGCACATTAAGATTTTACCATTGAACCCCCTATGCACCCCTATGCTGCGTCGTTCAAGTCACCAGCCTGTAGGTGTATTCATGTCTCACTACAAAATAATTCTCACATATATTTGCAAAATCTATGAGATATTTTATTATAAATTATGTACAATACATACATTTTCTTTATATTCAATATCCTGAAATTTTCTTTTTCTACTTTCCTTTTCTTTATATTCGTCATTGTTTTGCAAATTCTTTTTATATTCTTTTTTACGTATATTTTTTTGCATTGTTGACATTTTATTTTGTTCATAATCTTCATAATGATGTACAAATATTTTTGACAGTGGCATACAAATATTTTTAACAGTGACATTTATGTGTCAATTACAAACATTTGAATATCTTGCCTTGAAGTAGTTTGATCTGAGATTTTTTACATCAAATTATTTTATTTGCATTTCTTTATCTCTAAATCTATAGCAGATATAATAAAGAATTTATATTTATCGAATAAAGAATTTAACGTTCTTTAATATAAGTATTTACATAAATTTTCGATAAATAATATTTAGATGATTTTTTTCTTTTAACTACTACTTCCGGTTGTCTTATAGTATTTGAGAAATCGTGGATCCAACATCCACACACACATACGGACATCATCGTAAAAATGTTATAATCGGATTCTAGGGACTTTAAAACGTGCTTATTCACTAAAATCTGGATATGCGATTTTTATCATGAATTCAATACCTCTCTTAGCGAGAGGTAAAAATGGACAATAAATTATTAAAAGAGCGTGAGATTGATAAGATTGGGAACATCGCAAGAAACTGCCTGCTACAAAAACAAAACTGTCCGTCAAATTGGTGCTGTTTTGCTCACAATAGGATCCTGCACTCTGATTTTTTTATTATTTTAAATGAAAGTTCTTTTAATTTTGAAGCAATTCGTAGTCTTAAAAAATGACGTCACGGCGACTCCTATTGCTATATCTTTCTCACGCACAAGCTCTATAGATTGTAAGCAGCGAGAGAAAGGTAGCACTAATGTGTCAGTGAATATTGATTGCATCTTGGGAAGGGGATGACATTAAAAAGGTTGCCAGAGAAAAGCACATATTCTCATGATGGGCCTGAATTCATGACATTTGATAAAACCTTAAACTTCCCAATACCGGTAATTTTTTTTTTTTTTTTGTTTTATGGAATCCATCGTCTTGTTTGTATATTGTTTGAGAAGCGCATACCCTCGAAACCAGCACCTCACAGCTTATTTTAATATCAGATGGTTGGAAAACACACAGTGAGTGAACACTAGCGTTGCCTTGCCTAGTCTAGCTATCTGCTGATGTTGATTGATTGCAATTATCCGGACTCCCACGCACTCGGTCGGTGCGGGGAGCCGCAATTAACCGGAGGAACCGAGCTGACAGCACCTGATCGCTGACTTATTTTCTTAACACAACTTCCAAGGGGTAAAGTAAAGTCAAGTGAAACTTACATACCTAGGGAGAACTTAATGATAACACCGCAGATTTAATATTCAATAATAGGAAGTCTTTAACAGGATCTGAAGAAGATATAGATACGGAATTCATTAATTTATATTGTAACGTTTTTATTTATTTGGGTGAAGTGTAAAAATTAGGCAATTATTATTAATTTTTAAAATAGATGTTTATTACGATAAATAAATATTAAAAGATAATAAAAATGACTAGTACTATGGTTAAACAAATATTAAATTCTAATTTAAAACTAAGAATATAATTAATTACTTAAACACAAAGATTATTTATTTATTTAGACAATTAACACGACTATTTATTTTCACGCTACTTATTTTACTGTACTCTCTTACTTTTATTTAACTAACTGTTTATATATTTTACTACGCGTTCCAATCTTAGACTGCCAGTCTGTTGCAGGCGATATTTATATCACTATTTACTTATATCGCATTGACCTGTCCGATCCAGTATCATCAACTGCTGTCAGTATGCCGAAATTCCTCAACACCAATCCGAGTATCCACTCCAACTCGCTGTTACTGTCCTCGTATACTCTAGCTTCCTAATACTCGTCAACACTACCGAGTATTCACTTCCACAGCTATCCCAGTATAGCAGTAACTTCCAGACTCACCGTTACTGTCCTCGTGCACTATAGCTTCCCAATACTCGTCAACACTACCGAATATTCACTTCCACAGCTATCCCAGTATACCAGTAACTTCCAGACTCACCGTTACTGTCATCGTACACTATAGCTTCCCAATACTCGTCAACACTATCGAGTATTCACATCCACAGCTATCCCAGTATACCAGTAACTTCCCGACTCGCCCTTACTGTCCTCGTACACTATAGCTTCCCAATACTCGTCAACACTACCGTATATTCACATCCACAGCTATCCCAGTATACCAGCAACTGCCCGAGTACCTACTCCACTCGACACTATACTGCATACGCTCACCACGATACTGCTATCTATTTAACTCTACTAACAGAACTCCCACAGCCTCTGTATACACAACTGAGCTCCACAGCCTCTGTATACACAACTGACCGAGTTCACCTTCCCTCACGGGTCTTTACTTGTCCGTTTTCATTAGCGGAACTGAATTAATTCTGTAACTAACTCTCGGGCATAGCTGTGTCCCTTTTATATAGCTGCCATTACCTTCTATAGAGCTCTAGAAGATTCGACCACATAATAACAATGAAGGCAACCGGAAGTAATTAAACACGTTGCGATTCGTTTGTTTACGTCGCCCGGCTGCTACCGCGATTTCATCGTCATATGTGAATGAAACCGAGTTGCAGATTGTGCTGCTTCGGTTTCACGAGCAATATCTTCTATTATTAATCATATCACGAGCTTATATTTAATGAGAAATTATAATGAATTTTTGTGGTGCTGCTAATCTAACTTTTAATATATTGTATTACAACATGGTTAATTTGACAATTGCCTTATTATTTTTATCCTTGTTGATATCAACCCAACGATTATCACACATTTTTATACTCAGAATTAACTGTCAATGTCAAATAAAGAAAACAAATCCCTTAGTAACGGATATAAATAAGATGATAATTTCTTTTTTTTTATCATCGCTGTGATAGACATGTAACTAGGGAGATTCTAAATGTTGATTGGCGGAAAACATCACGTGACTCATGAATTATATTCTCAGCTAAATATATAAGGTGGTCCAGGCGCGTATACATGAAATTTTTGGGGGCAGTCCAGGAATAAAAATCTATTTAGTGTTATTTTCTAATATTTTGGGCTGTGGGCTAATTTTTGGTGAAAAGTAAAGTAGGGTTTAGTGTTTTTTTATCATTTATTTATAATCTACTTACCAGTTTTTCATTTGTATTTGTTGTTTTTATATAACAGTTCCCAAATTTTGGGAACAGTCCGTGAAAATTAATGGACCTCGTCGGAACTTAAACTCAGGATCTTCAATCTCATCTAAGAAAATCAAAACCAGAACCAGTAATTACAACTAATAATCACCTGAAAATATTCCCTCACCTCTTAAAATCAACGTAAACAAACATAAAATTTCATCTCTTCGGAATGCTTGTCGATCTAGGCTTCGATTTAATATCCTTGAATGTTTATAACCCGGTTGCCTGGTAACCTGTAGCCATAAACAGCATTGCTTACAACTATACACCGTCGTATATTGTCTCTATCGATAGAGATCGAAGAATAATCGATTGGTATGGAATGGAGTAAAAAAGAATAAGACGGCAAAAGTTATGGTAGCTGAGTGTCTGTCAGTCATTTCTGGACAAATGATGGGCTGCGCTGTCAGTGGTCCACGAGAATCAGGACCGTAATACTCAAAATATTATCACAAATTCATAATGTTACAATTTTTTAATTTTTGCAAAGTAAATAAATATATAAACATGGCTTATTATCTATTTTTGGCAGAAAATCTGCTTCTATTGGTAGATTTCAGGAATGAAGAGATTTTGTACCTTTGAGGGCGTTTACCAGGAGTCACCTCACGGACTCTCAAAATACTAGTGGAAAATTGGAAATAATTTTTAAGAGTCTGTTAACAACACACGATCCCGTTGTACCGCGTAGGTAAATAAGTCAATACGGTATTCACTTTCTTTTTACCATGAGGCACAATGTTGTATGGAGACCACTATTTTTTATTTTTGTTGATTACAACAAAATATATTTTATTAATAGCCCGAGAATATTGATTACAAGAATGAATCTAACAAAAACATCATCAACAGGTATTTGAATACAAGCATATATTGATCTGATTTACTATTAAAATTATCTTGAAAGAAGTAAAAGAAATATTCTGTCAAACGAATATTTTTCCGGCATTGTTATACTGCAAACAGTAACTCTAAAATTTTTGATTACAACAATGAATATTTTAGTTACAAGAATTTATTCAAAAAATTAATATTTTGATATTAATATTATGCGAAAAATAAAAAATCTGGCGTGGCCAATACAATACCTCCCGCCATTTACCGTCCGAGTCACAAAAAATATTAAGCTAATCCTTATTTTTGGATTAGCGAATTTTACTCTTATTTTCACAGTTTATTTCTTAAAATATAGTCTAATCTAATCCAAGTAACTACCTTTTTTTTAACCCCCTCAACAGGATTAAATCCCAATTACAGAGTGGGTTCACATTCACACACATCCATGCCTTAGTGGGATTTGAACCCAGATCCCCGAGGGCACTCATGACATGAGGCGTTGTTCTAACCATTGAGCCACCGGAACTATAATAAAATGAAGATTAAATTTTAAATACCGGGATAGAAAAGAATTCACTAATCCAAAAATGAGGATTAGCTTAAATATTTTTGAGAATCGTTAATTTTTATTAATCTAAATACATACCTACATAATATGTATTGTAAATATTATTTACTTATGCTGGAAACTGTATTGAATTCCTTTTCTATTGTAATATTTACTTTTTCATTTTTAAAACGTTACTAATATTATTTTGAAATGATTAGTTCTTTGATAGTGACATTTATCTGTCAGTTACATACATTTGAATAACTGCGTTTTGTTTGTTTAAAGCCTAGGCCCTGGGATTTAAATTATAGATAATTTTATAAATTTATCCATAAAATGTATAGAAAAGTATTAATGCAAATCTATAGAAAATTTAATAATCTTTAATTTTTATAATAACATTAATCTCGAAAAAATAACATTTAACGGTATTTTTCGAAGAAAAACTATTTTGAGCTTCTAGTAAAGTGCCATTTCCGGTTATCCGATTTTCACCAAAATCTAATGGGCTCTTTCCAATACAGAAAAAGTTCGAAATACAAGATTTTAAAATTTTCTGAATGATAGTATTTGAGTTATACATACACACAGACATCATCGTGAAAATGTTAAAATTGGATTCTAGGGACTTTAAAACGTGGTCATTTACCAAAATCTCCCTTACCAAGGGTAGCGGGAGGTATAAAATATAATATTCTGCAACTAAGAATGGCATTGCGCAATTAAAAATTGCATGATTTTTGATAACACTTAATGGACTTTTCAATTTAACGATCTCTTTCTATCGCTGCAAAGAGTAAGAAAATGGCGCGAACAACTGCCAGTTGGGCTGTCAAACGAAACGTCAAAAATATTGCAGTCATTAAAATACCTGTATTCTCAGTGAAAATTTGCATCGTTAGACATTTTCACTTCAATAAAAGCTTTTGCAACTTATTTCGATAAGATTTTTTAAAGTTATCTGAGATATTCTCAAGCTTCACGTCTAAATTTTTTAGAAATAAACGGTATAGATCTCACTTGTTCTTACTATGCGCAGATCCTCATTGCGCATATCTTCTATCTCTTCAAATTGAAAAGGTCCATTGAAGCCATTTATTTTTGTTATAGAATCTATGCACGTATCTCGTAACTTTGTTCAGGAAATAATTTGGCATTGTTAACATAGTTCCTATATGTACATTGGCGTGTATTTTATCATTATTGTTTTACGTTATTTATCAATAACACCAAAGAAATACTATCGGAAAGGGCTCAAATTATGGTCTTGTCTGCATGTGTGTGTTTTGATGCAGAAAAATGTAGTTTCTTAGTCAATGCCATTCTTCGTGAAGAATACTATAATTACTATAGCTTATGGCGTGTGTTTGACATACGTATACGGCCCTACATACATGTATGCAAATATTTATTGCTTTACTAATTATCAGATTAAAATGGTGCGATTATGGTCAATAAATTTAAAAATTTAACTCTGTAAGTACCAAGGTAACATAATTTAAGTCTCAAAATTATTATGGTCACAATTTAAAATTAAATTTTACTGTAAATTCCTCTGTAACTTTGCATCCCCAAAATGTTCACTGTAACACTAAATTCGAGGTTATATTAATGTTTACTTCACTCAAAAAATTGTTTTAATATGGAATTCATACCAAATTTCTACAAATGATTTGTGAAGAAGATGATATTCGGTAATTTTACCGCGGGGCATTTGAAAATAAAAATATACGTGGGTCAAACAAATATAAACCGGCTTTTTTAAAAACTCTTTATTCAGTTACAGGTTATTTTTTATATAGTTTCAAGTTTCCCTGAACATCTAAGCACCTGCGCCATCGAATTGGCAGCTTTTTAATTCTCACATTAAAAAAAAAATGTTGTGACTAGTACAATGTCTCTGTCTCTCGACATTTTCATTTTATGTTACATAGAATTTTGAGATTAAATGAACGCCAAGGTCTTAGGCAGCTTACACATTTCCTACGGACGGCAAATTAAGAAGGGCGTCAAAAATTGATAACTAAAATACATACAGAATTATTTATGTTATTAGTTATTTTTATGTATTCCATTTTGTTTTATTGTAATCAATAATTTTATTGTTGTAATCAAAATTTTCATTCTATAAAATGAGTTATAAGATATAATTTTTGCCTTAACATTTTAAAGAATACAAAAATATTGAACTACAATAATTTGATTTTGGAGTAAATAAATATGAATTGTTTACAAATTACGGGACGTGGTGCGGAGTTTTTTTGGCGCAATACTAGAGCTACATGAAAATTAATATTAAACAAAACATTTCAATTTTTGACAGTTCGTAAATAGTGAAGTTAGTTGCATAACTACCTTTCATTCTTTAAATAAAGTTTTTAAATTTGTTTGACCATAATAAGACAAAGATAAATAATTTATGTTTCAGATTTAAAGAGCTATTTAAATTTAAATTTAGCAATATTTACAGAAGTGACCATAATCGCACCATAAGGAAGTAAAGGAAATCAGGAGAATATCGTGAAATTAATTAAACAACCAAATTTTCTGGGTCCTCCCCTGACTATATCTTGGTGGCCTGCTACCAGCCACAGCTTCCAGCTTTGGCTACCGTTCGACAGACAATGATCGTGATGTAGACAGATAACTCGTTCGTATGTCATCACAGCATTGTGCCCGTGCATGACTGGCCACTTCTTTATTATCCCGAGACCACTACGCAGCGCCGAGTTTTCCACACAATCATGACGTCTGCATATCTCACCAAGTATTGTTGTCAACCACGAGATACGATTCTCTAAACACGGCTGGAAATCAACGATCGACGATAAACAAAATAGGAACCACGACGATTTATTTCGGGAGATGGATGGAGTTGATTTAAATTGAATAATCGTCACATTTGTATTGTCAGAAATAGATTTTCGATCATTATTATGAATTGGGAATAAGATGAACACAATGGGCTTAAGTTTTGATTGGAGGACATCAAAATAAATTACACATACCAAGTAAAATATTACTGTACAAATTTGTGGCATTCGAAATTGAAATTTATTTTGATATATCGACTTGTAATAATAATATCAAAATAAAATATATTGTTGGGATATTTCGCGACTGTGCATATGCATGGCTTTGATTACAACTAAATGCTGTATTGATTATTGTAATAATAACAATTTGATTACAATAATGAAAATGATTAATTACACAATTGTTATTGTACTTTGATTTTGAATTGATCGGCCCACTGGGAAATTCTGGCGAATAAGAGATCTGCCATTGCCATATCCAAATAACGTATGGTCCTAAAGCTTTGAGGAAATTTTTAGATGTTTTGTATTTATACATACCAAATAACGTTTAATCAAATTGTCGCTGGAAACAAAATAATTAACTTGTTTTTATTTTAACAGTTTAGTTTTTTCGATTTGATACAGCAAAATGTCATATAAGCTAGATATTCGTAATAGTTATTAACGTCATAAGACTGATATGTAGCAAATAACAGATGAGGTTGAATCGAGACGATAGCGGGGATTTTCTAATCAACCGTGTCTGTTATTTGAATATCAGCCGTGTGACGTTCAGTATTTTTCGTAATAACATAAAATATCTTCTTAAAATTCTATATTTTCTATGGCATGTTGACAGGTGACAGCACTTCATGACAATTTCATGGAGCTGCGATTTTTTTTTTTTTTGGAACACATGGTTTTTAATAATTGTACTGTTATAAAACATAACGGCCGTGGCTGTTTTGATGCATATATCGATTGAGCATACAGTACTGTTAAAGCACATTTAACAGTATAGTATTATGAAATAGTTATTTACGTATAGAGGGCCGAAAGAAAGGGTTTACGCCTGCGGACGAAATTTGAAGCCCGACGCGAAGCGGAGGGCTTTTATTCGTCCAAGGGCGTAAACCTCTGTCGGCCTGAGGTACGTACAACGTTTTACGCACAACTGAAACCAAATGAAACGTAATTTTTAATTGCATGACTAAAAGCTTGTTGCTATGTAAAAAATATTAGTTGGCCAGATGGCTATGCCAAGAAACATTTAGGCGATGCGTTGTATTGGTAACTATTTGTTTTGTGTAAACAAATAATTAAAAATGTCAAGCATGGAGCTTCAACCTAATATGATACTGAAATTTCTGAAAAAAATTGCTAGAAGCTAATGAAACTTTAGCGGATTTATGTCCTGGAAAGTCAAAGGACCGATATCAAAACGAATACGATGTGTTGCAAGCCTGGTTGACAGAAAAAAATGTGACAATTTTGAACGAAACTGTGTTGCTCGCATATTTCAATATTATTTACCGTTATTTGTTTTTTTTTGTCATATTTTTTACCGCCCGGCGGGCTTTTGCTTTACACTTTACACTTTACCGCCCGCAGGGTGTAATCTTTCATTTTCCGCCATGGTAACTAAAATGTAAACAAACAAGTACGATACAGTTGTGCGTAAAGGAATTTACAATCTTGTTGGGCGAATGCCTAAGTGTGATATTGTTGCCGTTTATCGCGAGCACAATATCTCTGTCAACAATTTATCGGACAATAAAAGATTGTGAAGAAAGTATACGATACCCTGTGTTAATTTGCCCAAAAGTGGTCGACCAAAAATTTTGAGCCACATGAGAGAACAAAGATTAATTGCAGCCGTTAAAGACAAAGTTGGAGTATCACAACGAACTGTAGCAAGAAGATTCGATGTTTCGAAGACCACTGTTTTTAGAACACTTTCTCAAAAAGACGTGGTGTTTCGAAAAACAAGAAAGGCACCAAAATATACCGTGGCCCAATTAGAAAGAATTCCTAGATGTTGTCGTGCGTTAAGGCGCATTCATTTTCTCAATAAACTTATTGTAATGGATGACGAGAAATATTTTACTCTGTCTCATTCCGAGATGAAAGGAAACGAGGGTTTTTATACTAATGACATGTAAAACACACCAGACAATGTCAAGTTCAAAGGTAAATCTAAATTTGAGGATAAAATTTTAGTATGTTGTGCCATTTCTAAAGCCGAATATATACTCGTATATCGCAGCCGTACATTGGTCGTGTTCGAGGGAAAGCCTTAACTGCACAACTTTATATTCAAAGATGTCTCTCTAAATTGCTTCAATTTTGAAATACACATCACGCCAATGATGATATAATGTTTTGGCCTGATCTAGCTTCATGCCATTACGCCAGAATAACTAGAGACTGGTATAATGAAAACAACGTAGACTTTGTTCCGAAATTGGAAAATCCTCCCAATGTACTTCAAACTCGACCAATCGAAGAATTTTGGTCAATATTGACCAGAAAAGTGTACGCCAAGGGATGAAAAGCTGCAAATGAAGAACAATTACGACGTCGCATTTACCAAAAGATTCGAGAAATCGATCCAGATGTTGTCCAGAGGATGATGGGGCAAGTCAGAAGAAAATTAAGGGCCATTGAAGATAATGGTCCATTATCAATAATGTAACGTTTTTATTTATCTGGGTGAAGTGTAAATATATCACTATATTTTTATCACTATATTTATATCATGCTCAAATGTCCGCCTACCGACCTTCACAGCGTCTATATACTCAACTGACTCAACAGCCTCCGTATATTCAACTGCTCGGACAGAAGTCACCTCTTTCACAACACTATCTGTCTATTTATGTAACTCTCTGTCTAACTTCCACAGCCTGAGTATCACCGACTCTCCGTATGCCACAATTTTTCAACACCACTGCCGAGTATTCACTTCCACTTGTCGTTACTGTCCCCGTATACCTAGCTTCCCAATACTCTTCAACACTACCGAGTATTCTCTTTAACAGCTATTCCAGTATACCAGTAATTTCCCGACTTGCCGTTACTGTCCTTGCACACTATAGCTTCCTAATACTCGTCAACACTACCGAGTATTCACATCCACAGCAATCCCAATATACCAGTAACTTCCCGAGTACCTACTCGACACCAACTGCATACGCTCACTACGATACTGCTGTGCTTTTCACTAACACTTTACTCTCTAACACTCCATGTGTCTCTATGACTGTATGTCACTAACTAACTGTGTCTCTCGAGCATAGCTACGTCCCTTATATACAGCTGCCATTATTTTATAGAAAAGCTCTAGAAAATTCGAACACATAGTAACAAAGAAAACAAAAGGTTCAGGCGAAAGGAAGTAATTAAACAGGTCGCGACTCGTCTGTTTACCTCGCCCGGTTACTAGCGCGATTGCGTCATCGCTATGAATAGACACTCACTCATTGCTGCGACAGTGGCGGCGACAGCGACGGCGACGGCGGGCCTTCCACGTTACAATAATTTAAATGTTAAATATTAATTGTTATACTTATTGTTAATTGTTGTAATAATTAGTTTAAAAAGTAAAAGAGTTCTAGAAAATTTATCAGTATCTAAAAATTTTCTTAAAACTTTAGGACCATACGTTATATAGGGATATAATAGGAGATGAAAATATAACGATGTATTCAAACTATGTCAGGAAGTATTGCAAAAATGTGCTATGAAACTGACTTTCCAAATTTGGTTCTATGTAAAACTAACTATACCATCTAAGTATCTTCCTGTTCATAGCTAATACGGCACTCATCCACAATGAATTAATTAACTTTACTAAAAAATCCCTCACCGTTATTGATTTATATACCTGGTGTCATTCGAAACTCATTTATAATTCTTAGCAAACCTAATTAAGATTTATTTCTTATCTTCTTAATCCCTATAATAGATCCAATTGGTCACACATTGTGTGAGATTATCTGTGACATTTATAAACAGATGATCGGGATTTTTATACTTATACGAAGTCGATTCTACTCACCTGCTTTTTATGCGACAAGAACGGAAGGTTATATAAGCGGGAAAGCTTTTAAATCAATTATAATAAAAAAGCCAATGAGAACAAAAGCTTTTTAACGCTGACTACTAATTAACAAATGTTTATTTGATTTGCTTTTATTTATTTTTTATTATTTAGAAAATGGAGCTATTATATGGTCTTATAATGAACGGTGACAGTTAAAAAACAATATAAGAAAATATAAAGATTACTTTAATGTACAATATTTAAGTCCCATTATATTCTTTAAGTATATTTTATTTTATATCGTCAATAATTCGTCTTCTACTGTTTATAAAACAACAGCTCAAACAAACCTATTAATTTGTTAACGACTAAATATAAATAAATATATAAATAAATAAAACAAATAAATAAATACAGGGTGAGTCTGGGAAGACGCCCCCCCCCCATTTAAATTTTTTTATTATAAGTAATAGAAAAAAATGGCTCATATAAAAGTTTTATTATTTTACATATACTATTTGATGGCAGATGTAGATATTTTTTATAAAGTCAGGTTTACAAGACACGACTATCAACTTTTATTTTTCAAATGGCAACCTATAATTATTTTAATAAAATAGAAACCGCCATTTTTTTCTCTTTTCAACGATGTATTATTTTTTATTAATGTATTTGAAAAATTTCGAAAAAAATGAGATAATTTAGAAATAATAGAAATAATTTTTAAACAAATATTATAGGTGGCTATGTGAAAATAAAAAAAAACGTAACAGTGCTATACAACTTAGCAAACTAAAACAACAAATTTAGTAACAAAAACAACTTAAAACCGCTCCTGCTAAATTCTTTTTGCTCTTCTTATGATTCCAGTTTCACCAATTATTAGAATCATATCAATTAATTCGTTCTTCGTAAACATTTCAAAATGTTTTTTTTTTGTTTACAAAATAAGTCAAATTAAGTAACAAACAAATGTATACTTTTTTGACATTAATTTAATTGTTTTACATTGTTACGTTTTGTTTATTATATGGTATACTTATGATGTCAATCAGTGGCGTAACTAGAAATCTTGCGCCCCTACGAGAAAATTTCCAGGGCTGCTTTGATTTACAACGCTCCAAGAAAAAATTTAAAAGCAAAAAAATATGAATTTTACATTATACGGTGACAATAATATTATAATCAATTTTTTTTACGTAACTTTTTCATTATTGTAATCAAGCTATTCTTTGTTGTAATCAAAAATCGTTAGAAAAAACCTTAAGGAATATGATCAAAGTAACATATTTTCATTAATGACACAACTCTTGATACAGATATACACAGGTACGGGGTGTTAATCAAAAAGCGGGCCATAGGCGTTTAACAACGGAAATCAGTTTTCCTTTGCGTAAATGTTCTCAATTAATTTTAGACAAAAATGTTTCAAATAAAATTATACGCCTAATTCACTAAACTTGTTTTTTTAACATAGTATTAGGTGTATGATTTTATTTCTAATTCATTGTGTGCTATTGTTTAGAACTATTCTCTGTTCCATTTAAGCCATTCAGCAGATGGTGCTCGCATCAGCGCCAGTTTTAAGTAAACTTGTCTCTTGTCTCCAATTTCAGCCAATTAGAGAGGTCAAAACAATTCCCTATTCTCTACAATATGAATGGCTTAAATACCTGAAAAAATAAAATGGGAGGGGGGACATTTATATATTAGAACAAAGGCGGCTTATAGGTTAGGATCGGCCCTGGTAAAATGAGTCCTTATACTATTTTTACATTTTGAGTATTTTATAAACTAAAATATTTTTTCTGACTCATGCATGAATATAAGTAAATCTCATCTAGTACCGGGTTCGATCCCGACCGACGCCAAATATTTCTAATTTTAAATGGCACAAAATTGATCCCTGTGGTGTACTCTCCACGCCAGAAATGAGTGCCCGTGCGGTGACGCCTGGTAAACGCCCGCACGGTACAAATATGTCATCATCATTACCGATATCTGCATACAAAGCAGATTGGCACACCCAGCAATGGGTAATATGCCGTGATGATATATTATTATTATTATTATTATTATTATTATTATTATTATTATTATTATTATTATTATTATTATTATTATTATTATTATTATTATTATTATTATTATTATTATTATTATTATTATTATTATTATTATTATTATTATTATTATTATTATTATTATTATTATTATTATTATTATTATTATTATTATTATTATTATTATTATTATTATTATTATTATTATTATTATTATTATTATATTATCATCTAGTACCAACTTTCTAAAACGAAAAAATGTATATCGAATTAAGGCTCTTCCGATACGCAATTGGGTTTCGTAACGACTTCGTTATGAACGCAAAATATAAAAAAAATAGACTCTGTAAACTTTAAAATTATTCCCTAGAGCCATAAAACCTGATATGCATCCAATAACTCTCTCGCTTCTCAAAATCCTCCAAAAGTAAAACAATTTTTATATTTTAATTCCGAGAACTAAAAAAGACATCACAATTTGTCTATCCCTAGATTTCTGGATTGATATCCCATGTTGATGTGATCTGCAGAAGGATCTGAATACAAAGTACTCATTACAGGCCTGGTCTTTCAACAAAAGAATTCTATGTTTATCATGAAAGGGCACAGTTTTTCACTTTTACTGTCATCTTAATCTCCCCATTCTTCCACGTACTTTACAAATATATAACAACACTAAAGTAAACTCATAATATACAACACGCACCTGACGAAATAGGAAGATGTATTAGATACAGATAAGGATCTTTCTGCTTTTCTACCATCTTACAGACGGAAGGAGTTATATTAATAATAAATTATTTACATATTACAATGTACGTGTCAGTATAGTTCGAGAGAATGATGGATGACTTTTAAATTGGTTTATAGTTTTGATTTGCCTTCATATTTATATAAATTTATAAGACGTATCTTTGGGGCTCTCAACATTAATTTTGTGAAACTTCATCGAAAGTGTTCTGTATTTCTAGAAAGTCTTAATTTAAAGAGTCATCTTCGACTCCTTAGTCCAGATATATCTTCTACCAAGACCACTTTTGGCACAATACATAGGCGCCGACTACGTGGGAGCTTCGGGGCTTGAACCCCCACACGGAAAAGTCTGAACGGGTTCTGCCCCCACACACAAATTATTTTTAGTATCAACAAAAAGTACACTCATTTTGAAATATTTTTAATACATCAAATACTTATACAAAGTAACAATGTATACCTATTTTATTAGTTATTTTATAAAATTTTCATCTTGTCATATTGTATTAACATTAACTAAAGTACTGTGTGTAAGTAACGCGTGCGGACTAACAAATAGTAATGCCACTAGTGGTTCTAGATTTAAAATGCAGTACTGTCTGAAATTAATAATAAAACTATTATATTTAGTGTAAATTACGATAGATATTGTAGATTCCTGCGAAATAAATTTTATACAGTGTCATCAGAAATGGATGAAGGTGATCACTTTTGTTGCAAAATAATGCCAAAATTATATTCTAACATTCCATATTCATCAAAACTATATTCTACATATAACAGATTATGACAGGTAAACTTTTATATATTATGATATACTCCAAAACTTGTCAAATTTAGTATTTAAAACTTTTATATGAAGTCGGCTCCGGTGGCTCAATGGTTAGAGCAACGGCTCTCAGTCATGAGTATGCTAGGGGTCCTGGGTTCGAATCCCACTAAGGCATGGATGTTTGTATATGTAAACCTCTCTGTAATTGGGATTTAATCCTGTTGAGAGGTTTTTCATAAAAAAAAAAAAAATAAAAAAAAAAAAAGAACAGCATATTAAATTTTGGCTAAAATTGATAATCTGGAAATGACACTTTACTTGAAGTTCTCAACAGATTTTCGTGAAAAATATATTATGATATATTCCAAAACTTTTCAAATTTCGTATCTAAGATTTTTATATGAATGTGAACGACATGTTAGATTTTTTCTAAAATTGATAAACCGGAAGTGATACTTTTCTTGAAGCTCTCAACAGATTTTCGTGAAAAATATATTATAATATATTCCAAAACTTTTCAAATTTGGTATTTAAGATTTTTATATTAATGAGAACGACATGGAAGTGATACTTTACTTCAAACTCTGAACAGATTTTCGCGAAAAATATAATAGGATATATTCCAAAACTTGTCAAATTTAGTATTTAAGACTTTTATATAAAGGGAAGCAAGATATTAGATTTTGGATAAAATTGATAAACCGGAAGTGATACTTTATTTGAAGCTCTGAACAGATTTTCGTGAAAAATAAATTGATACAATCCAAAACCTTTCAAATTTGGTATTTAAGACTTTTATATTAATGAGAACGACATACAAGATGTTTTCTAAAATTGATAAACTACTTTACAAGAAGCCAAAAACAGATTTTTTTTGAAAAAATATATTAAAACATGATCCAAAACTTCTCAAATATGGTATTTAAAACTCGTATATAATTTGAAACAACATTATTTTTTGATTATAACTATATGATAAACCGGAAGTGGTACTTAATTTGGAGCTCTTAACATATTTTTGAGGAAAAACATTATAAAATATAATCCGAAATTTGGTATTACAGACTTTTCTATTTATTCGAACAACAAATTAGATTTTGTTTACAAACGATCATCTGGAAGTGATACTTTACTTAAAGCTCATAGCTATTTTAAACATAGAATTGACGGGATGTTATGTGTTGGCCACATCAGATTTTTTACTATGGTAGAGGACCCTATTACCGTATATAATGTCCTTAAGGTCCTTAATCGGTGTTGTAGGTCTGTAAATATACCTTAAATATTCCAATTATTGTTAGTAATAATAAAATTTTGAATCTCCACCTTCACGTCAAAATATGAAGTGTTCTCATCTTTCTTTTGCTCTTGGTTGATGTCAGGATAAAAATCATTAGTTCGTCGGGTCCCCGCTTGGCGAAATAGCGCTAGTGTCAGCGCCAACCCTGGATGTGATGTGCAGAAATAATCTAGTAAATTGCAACGGTAAATCAGTTTGTATTTATTTGTGTATGGAGCGCTCGGTAATTTGTCCGTATTATGGAAGAGCGTCCTGGAGAATCCTGGAGAATGTCGCACACGCTCCTGGAATTTAACTTTCCAGTTTACGATATCGTGTGAAAAATTGTGAGGAATGTGATCTAGTTACCCTTGATTTGTTGCCTTGTTTTTGCCACGCTGTTTTTTCTTTTACTCAATCTTTATCAAGAAAGATGTTAGTTTGCTCGCTAATTTTAGATTCAAAAACGACAAACAAGAAAATAGATTCTTTACTGAATATGATCGATACATGTAACTGAGATTTAGAGTATTTGTTAACACCTAATCTAGTACACGGTCAAGAAATTTGCTCACAGATAACAGTTATTTAAGTAAGTGATTAAGAAAGTGATTTCTATACTCGTTGAGGATGATTTTGAGGATCGAGACGAAGTCAATATCTCCAATTCATCTGAAACCGGTAGAAGAACACTTATTGACTGCAATGCTTATTACGTTTTCTGCAAGAGACACGCAAAATTAAAAATTAATAAGATTTGAAAATTATTTTGACATATTAAGAAAAAACTGATTTGGCCAGCACATTACCTTCCGTCAATTCTATGTATTTTGTACAAATTCCACACAGAAAGTTTTTTTTGCAAATGATTCCATATTTCCAGTACATTACCTTCAGTCAGTTCTATGTATTTTGTACAAATTCCACACAGAAAGTATTTTTTTGCAAATGATTCCATACTTCCAGTACATTACCTTCAGTCAGTTCTATGTATTTTGTACAAATTCCATACAGAAAGTTTCTTGTAAGATTCTATATATTTCCAGTAAAATTATAACAAATATATTACGTAAATTTCACTTTGACACTGACATTTGTCAATCAGAATTTTCTTATACTGTGTTCCGTAAGTCAACCAAAAAACCAGTACCTTGATTCCTGGTAAACTATTATTCACGAAAGATGACTATTCAAGGTCATTTGTGAGCCGTCTGATATAATATTACTTGCTAATAACTTCATTGCATTTCGTGTGCATAGGCGTGCAACATGAAATATTTATGGACACATTTTAACTGAAAAAATAAGAGTAATTTATTTGAAAATTATGTTTCTTTCTAAATAATGCCTTTCTGAAAGATTTATGTTCTTCACTTATGTTTTTGCAAAGTACATAAACATAGACTTAACTATAAACCAAGGAAATAATCATTTGATTTAAACGTCAACGCCACTGAGTAAATAATAGCATAGAGGGCAGTGTAGTAGATAATTAGGTATCTGTAATTCTACGACATACGCCATTATTATTTATAGTGTGTTAGAAAGTAATGCCACTATTTACGTATATCTGTCACACCATATAAATTAAATAGACATAGTTCAAATAATCTTTCTCTTTCTAATACAAAATGTTGCTAAGCTACTGCTATAAAGTGATGTGTATTCTATCTTCGAACAAATGACCTTGAATAGTCATCTTTCGTGAATAATAGTATACACCATGGTTCCTGAATATTTTCATCTATTTCGGGACAGTGACATTGAATTATATGACATTTAAAATTGACACAACCTAACAAAAATAAAAATCTGATGTGGCCAATACATAACCTCTCGCCAGATATTTTACCTGGTTGTACGCATAAAACGAAAAATATTTTTAATTACAAGTACATATATTTATGTCTCACTACAAAATAATTCTCACAAATATTTGCAAAATCTATGGGATATTTTAATATAAATTTTCTTTTTCTGCTTTCCTTTTATTTTTCTCTATATTTGTCATTTTTTCGCAAATTCCTTTTATATTCTTTTTTACATATATTCTTTTGCTTTGTTGACTTTTTTTTATTTTTATAATCTTCATAATGATATATAAATATTTTTGACAGTGGCATACAAATATTTTTGACAGTGACATTTATATGTCAATTACAAACATTTAAATTTCTTGCCTTGAAGTAGTTTAATCTGAAAATTTTTACATCAAATTATTTTATATGCATTTTTTTATCTCTAAATCTGTAGAAGATATAATAATGAATTTATATTTATCGAATAAAGAATTTAACGTTCTTTAATATAAGTATTTATATAAATTTTCGATAAATAATATTTAGATGATTTTTTTGTTGTAACTACTATTTCCGGTTGTCCAATTGTTACCAAAACCTAATCAACTCTTCCCATTATTGTTAGATCCACACACACATCCACACGCACATACGGACACCATCGCAGAAATGTTATAATCGGATTCTAGGGACCTTAAAACGTGCTTATTCACTAAAATCGGGATATGCGATATTTAGCATGAATCCAATACCTCTTTTAGCGAGAGGTAAAAATAGATTTTTGTGTTTGAACAATATTGTTAGAAATAGTGACATGAAGTGTTTTAATTGTACTACCAATTGTTTTATTTCTAGTTAAATTTAGGAATATTTATTATCAGTATGTTCGACCTTTACAAATATTTGTCAATTCAATAATTCAAGCAGTTTAAATTCTGACATTTTTTATACAATGTACAGTGAATGTGATTTCAACTGTAATTTTGCATTATATTTTCTCTATTTTTAATTGTGTAAATTTTGTTCCGTTCTGGTCTGTCAATATTTATAATATAAATTCATTGTTGTAATCAACAGTTGTTGCAATCAACGATCAACATTTGGATTCAATTAATATTACTTTTGCGACCATTTATTATTGGACAAATGTTTTTATACATTCCTTGGCTTTTATTTTTAATCAAATCTTATCGAAACCTAGAAGAATTTTGGATGTATATCTTGATTCTTGATACAAAATTCATCAGTATATATTTTCCCTTTTAACCACAAAAATCAAAAAAATATCTACGTAGTATAAAATGCTATAATCTATAAATCTATTTACATAAAGAAAAAACTCTTCTTCGTCTTGAAAACTTTCTAACATTCTAACAGCAAAAAATTTGCGTTCGACATATTCAAATTTCAAAATTAACAATTGTTCAATACAAAACGGCTACATTTTTTCGCCGATAGATGTACAATGGAGATTGACAATTTATTGTTACGTTAACAATCATTGTTAGGCACCAGAATTCCATTTTCAAGAAATATTTTTAAGTTAACAATATTGCTCTGTTAACAATTGGTAAAAAGTTAACAATGGTTACGAGAATAAGACCGATTGACTGCAATGCGTATTATGTTTTCTGCAAGAGAGACGCAAAATTAAAAATTAATAAGATTTGAAAATTATTTTGACATTAAAAAAAAATGTTGTCATTTCTAAAGTAAGCTTTAATTATTGTTGTTATCGTGTATTTTTAACCTGATCAGTAAGTAATCACAATTAGGGCTGTGCGATCTTAGAAATTTGAAATCGATTTTCGATCTTTTGATAAAATCGATTTGTCGCGATTGATCGACTTGATCGATCAATAGCAAAAAATCGATATTTTTAAATATGAAATCGAAATAGTGTATCAAATAATCAATTTTAATAAACAATCAAAAATCGATTTTAATAAATGATCAAAAATAGATTTTAATAAAGAATTAAAATGTCGATATTAATGGATTAAAAATTCGATTTTAATAAAAAAAACCGCAAGATCGATTTTATTAAAATATCGATTAGTAGTGATATCAAATTTCTACTACGCATACGTATATAAAATTACGAACCAATGGGGACTTATAAATTTGACGTCACTCGCGGCGGATCGGCGGTGGACCTCCCTCCACACAATTTAGAGAAGGACAACAAATTTTTAGAAAAAGCAAGGGATATACCACGGCCTAGTCAATTACATGCTCTCCCCTTCAGCACTTCGCCTCTTGATCCTACAATTTGTTTGTTATTTAGTCAGAAAAGTTTGGTTATGTTATTTTACGTAGTTTCTGTTATTAATTATCTCTTGTACTAAAGTGTAGTGTTCTTTGGAATTTGAAATATTTCTAAAAAAAAACAAATTCACAAATAAATAATGAGTTTAACACAAATGATGTACCGGGGGCACGATATGTGTTTAAAAACATTGAAATCATTCAGTCTTACAGTTGAAAAGATGGTTAGAATGCCGGGGTTTGAAGAAAAGTGGATATAAACATGAATTAATTGCAAGGTATGCACTGAGTAGATCATATACTTAAATAATTGTATAAAAATGTTTACGTTTCCTTTCAAAGAACAGTTGTTGTGATCACATGCTGGATCACATGATAAATGTCAAACTGTAATGCTAAATCTTGCTCATTACATAACTACTTATTAAATACATTTTTACTCACTAGATGGCGCCCAAAAAGTTTGAATTGTCTAAGTCCCCATTCACGACTAAAACATAACGCGCGTGAAACGCCAAAAGCTGGTGAACCAATAGATTTCTTTTTGGAATAAATATTTTTTTTAAACAGATCTTTCAGAATTTAGAAAATCGATATTTCAACAAAGCAGTAATAACAGGACATAGCCCTAAATTAAGAAGAAGAAGAAGACATCTCTTAGAGAGATCCAGAATTCGTATAAATGTTTTTTTAATTGATCGATCTTTTCGAAAAAAATCGATTTTTCAATTATTGAGCAATCTAATCGATTTTTCCGATAAATCGATTTTTTTCGATTGATCGATCTTTTCAAAATAAAAGATCAATCCGATTTCTTTAAAAAAAGATCGATCAATATCGATCAATCGATCTTTTTCCCAGCCCTAATCACAATCACTAATTTGTAAACATACCGTTGACCCTGCCTTGGAAATCCAATAGGTAAACATTAAAAAAATCCGTGGAAAGAAAAACAATTTTATTTGTATGTTGATAGAAAACTAATAAAGTTACTGCATGCGTACCATAGTTGATAAGCGGCATGATTGTTGTAGTAATGTAGTAGAATTTATATAAAAAGAAGGATCTATATAATAATAGATGGTTTCCTGTTTCATATGATTTTAATTGCTTTAATTAATATAGCTAGATTTAAGTGTTTAAGACCAGTTCACCCGCAGGCAAAAAATGTAGTCTATGAACTCCACAAACAAGACATAATTTTTTATAGTTTTTGATTCACTGTATTAAATTATTGTAGTAGAGCAAATAGAGCATTAGCAGATCTGTCTCAACTTACATCATTAAAACCTACAAATCTTTCTTCAACATTACCTTGTTCAATAACATATCGAACTTTACTCTTCAGACAAACATAGTTTTTTTGTTAAATGCAGGTGATCGTATGATTCTATTAACAGCTGAGGATTCAATCTGCTTTTGATACTGTATTATACCGCATAAAGTGGCTCTATTGATCTTCGATTATTTTCTTAACATCAGCAATGTTTTTTTTTTTATTCTCGGTAAAAGTTGTAGAAGGACAATCTGCTCTATTTTAGTGTTAAACAGTGTTCCTTTTACCAACGATAATTGTAGCTAAACAAGGCGCTTTTCCAGTAAATACAGAATAATAATAATAATAATAATAATAATAATAATAATAATAGTAATAATAAATAAGCCCTTAAACTTTTTTACCTCCCGCTACCCTTGGTAATCTACGTACGCAAAGCAGCTAACCAGATATAGTCCAGATACAGTCCACACGAAAGAAAAACGGTCCGAGAAATGTTAAATGATATCAGAATTTGTGTAAAGCGGGCAATACGATTAGAAATATTTTACTATGACTTGTTATACGCAGTACAAGAACTGCTTTGTCGATCAAAATTTACTACAATATACCAGTTGCATGAACACTATTTCACAGTGACGTTATTTTGAGACTACAGTTGGCCGACTGTTCGCCACTACTCTTGTAGACGTACCAACTATTTTAAGAAGTGACTTATAATTTCTTCTACTTTTCCTAGATATTTAATTTTCATATCTTCAATAATGAGGTGTTGCAAAAAAAAAAATTAACATATCTTTTTTCTTCTGAAATTCGAATAAGTACGTTCTACAGGATTATTAAATATGATTTTCTGTTTAAATTTCTGTATATATTAAGCACACTGCTTGTGACGTCAGAAATACATTAGCCAATGACAAAATTGGAAAGATGATAAAAAAAAACAAATGTATCATACATCAACGTCAATGATTGCTTTAATGACAACTGTGTGACATAAGGTAAGCCACACCCTTATTGGTTAGATCCTTTCGAACATCATCAGGTGTAAGGGGGAATGGAAATTCAAACATAATTTCAAAGACAATTTTCTCATGAATAAAGAATAATACGAAAAAAAAATAGGGGTGAAATATTTTTTCTTAATCTTTCGATTAAAGCAAAGAAAAAAAATTGATGTGGCCAGCACATTACCTTCCGTCAGTTATATGAGGTATTTACGAAAATTCTACCTGTGATCTGTTACCGATAAACAGCTTTTTATCAGGTTATAGCTACCTGACTCGATATTTTAAGAACGCAAGTGGTAAACAGGGTAGAACCATATCCTATGAAAAAATTTTAAAATTTGAAACAGGCTAGAAATTAGACGTAGATAACAATCTGAGCAGAGTCCTACTTTGAACACATTCCCACTTTTAACGCG
Source organism: Harpalus rubripes (assembly GCA_963082715.1). Taxonomy (NCBI): domain Eukaryota; kingdom Metazoa; phylum Arthropoda; class Insecta; order Coleoptera; family Carabidae; genus Harpalus; species Harpalus rubripes. Next base: position 27,776,433 of record OY720461.1, on the reverse strand, counting down.
CGTGCTTCGCTTTGCATCAGTACCTTTTTTTGACATTAGATCCTTCATGAATCCCGTAGATGGATCTGATAGCTATTGAACAATTTTTGAACACGGTAACCTTTTACCACTTGTGTTTTCGAACACAGTCGATAGATGCGGTATTTACCGGTAGAATTTTCATAAATGCGTATGTATTTTCTATAAAATCCATACAGAAAGTTCTTTGCAAAAGATTCTAAATTTCTTGTATGTACATTACCTTTCGACAGTTGTAGATATGTATTTTATACAAATTCCATACAGCAGTTTCGAGCAAAAAGATCCTATATTTCGAGTAAAATTATAACATAAATATACTACAAAATATGTCAATTGCACTTGACACTGTCATCTTTCAATCAGAATTTTCTGAATATAGTACCTGTTTCTAGCATAGCTGGCTAATTTATGAAATTTAATTTCTTTATAATTTTATAACTCTATATTTAATATGAAGTATAAAATGCAGTCAAATCGTATGGAGAATATAATGTTCTTTAATATTTATAATAACATTAAATGTGAAAAAATGATATTTAACATCGTTTTTCAAAAAAAAAATCTTCCGGTTGACCAATTATAACCAAAATCTAATCAGCTCTTCATATGGATGCAACGAAGAGGAATACGAAAGAATTATAATTTTTGGAATTTGTAGTATTAGAGTTACAATTTTGTTACACACACACACACGCACGCACACACACACGCACGCACGCACGCACGCACGCACGCACGCACGCACGCACGCACGCACGCACGCACGCACACGCACACACACACACATACACACATACACACACACACACACACACACACACACACACACACACACACACACACACATATATATATATATATATATATATATACAGACATCATCGTAAAAATAGTAAAATCGTATTCTAGGGACCTTAAAACGTGCTTATTCATTAAAATCTCACCACCGAATTTTTTGACCAAAGACAATACCTTCCTTACCTAAAGGTGCCGGAAGGTAAAAAACAAATGTATCATACATCAACGTCAATGATTGCTTTAATGACAACTGTGTGACATAAGGTAAGCCACACCGTCATTCGTTAGATCCTTTCGAACATCATCAGTTGTAAGGGGGAACGGAAATTCAAACATAATTTCAAAGACAATTTTCTCATGAATAAAGAATAATACGAAAAAAATAAAACAAATATTTTTTCTTAATCTTTCGATTAAAGCAAAGAAAAAAACCGTGTAACACCTCATTCTAGTATGACCCTCTTTGTGTATATTGTAACATTACTTTTCGATCTAGACATTTAAGAAATTAAAATTATCCTAAATTAGTGACCAAACCATCTCGTATTCATTTCACTTCCTCTTCATTTCTCAATCCCACAGCATCTTCTTTTACGTTTCTTCCTGCGGTGTATCGGAACCGGAACAGTAGCCGCTTCTCCTGCAGCGAGGTGCGCGGAGCAGGGCTTGTTCTGCGTGTGGTCAGGCTGCCGGTGGCCGGCGTGCTGTAATGACGCTATTAGTGGCCAAGATCACAAGGCTCGCACCGCCGTCGCTTGCCCGGTATCAGCACGTGCGACCCGCGCGTGCTCCAGAAGAACTGGACACGAGGTGGATATGAATTTGGATGCTGCGGATCGCGAATTGCAAGGGGATAGAGAAAAAAATCATGTAATTTGGAGTTATAGATAGGCCTGTTCGATAACACGAGGTGGTTACAGTGTTCACTTTTTAACAGTGAAGCGATTTACGAAAAGCAATTTGGATAAGTACGCTGTTCGGTGAGAAAAATTTCTGAACTAGTTCATATTTATCTGAACCGACTCCCGAGGTAGTGTAGATAGTGCAGGCGGGAGTGGGGGCGACAAAATATCAGATTTTAAGCTGTTTTGGTAAACTTGAAGTATTGGTCAGTGCCCGGTATCAGCACGTGCGACCCGTAAGGGAATTGAGAAAAATCGTCAGTTACTTTGAATGTGTTGAACAGTTGGTGATTGGATGGATCATCGCTTAAGAATAGTGTGAAAATAAAAGAGAACTAATACGGAGGTTACACTTAGAATTATTGAGAATATTAAGAATATCCAGCAGATCGTATAGCGTTTGAAATTGAAATAATGGCAAAACGAAATATTTTAAGTGAAGAGGATTTGTCATATTTACATTAGCCAAATGCATATGCGCCGAAATTATTTTGGAATCAATCTGTAAACTTATTTGGACAATTTCATGTTAACAGTTTTACGTAATTTTAACTGAAAACTGAAACCATTTCTAATTTATTACTATGTTGGAGGACTCCATTATAAATATATATATATATATATATATATATATATATATATATATATATATATATATATATATATATATATATATATATACCTCTCTTCTTTTAGCTACGGTGGCAAGTGTTAAAAATCTGATGTGGTCAGTTCCATTACCTTCCGTCAATTCTATGCATTTTATATAAATCCCGTACAGAAAGTTTCTTCTTAAAAAAATATATTTCCAGTAAAATTATTTCACGAACATATATAAATTGTACTAATTACTGACACCTGTCAGCTAGTCATATTTGAACATCGTAATTGTTTCCTTGGAGAAGTAGCAGACTACGTTTATCTCGACGTTTGAAGCCGCTTGAATTTAGTACCTAAATCCCTATTCAATCTTCGAAATAAACGATCGAGATTAATATTTGAAGCCACTTGAAAATGTCAAGTCAAGCCTATAAAGTAACAGGCTTGGACATACGAAGCAGCTTGACTTCTGTCGTAATAAATTCATATCATTTGTTGGTTGTTTGCATTTTACCTCATTTTATAAAAGTCGCGACATAAAACTTAGTAAAATTGTCGAAAAGCGAAATATTTAGAGTGATGAAGAAATAAATGTTTTTGAAAGAGAAGATAAATAACAACATCACAATTTTTAGATTTTGGGGTTATATATCCAGGATGAAATTAGATCATATACCTCTCCTTGTCTGTCTGCATAATCGAGTATATAACTATCTTTTTTTAGTCGATACGAATTTAAAGAAGATTGATAATAATTTAATCCTATTTTCAATCCGCTGAGATAAACCAATAGGATTTTTCAAGTCATAATATACTTGAAGCCGCTTGAATTATCGAGATAAACGTAGTCATTGATTGCAAGATTTAAGAAACTATGGCTGTATTACACTTAATGATAAATCAACCGATTTATTGATCGACTGCGACCTTCAATTTATTGGTACGTGTAAAACAGAAAAATCGATCAATTTATTTACGAAAATAAATTAATCAATAAATTGATGAAATAGAACGAGTTCTATTTTCCGCGATTTTCCGTTGCTTTTTTAGGAAATTTTTAATTACTTTTCTAGTGTCAACTCTATAGTATTTGACATTTCAAACTATATTTAATGTGTGCTTGATTCCCAGATTGTAATTGCGTATATTCACTAGTTTTACTCATTTTTAACAAGTACGCTATAAGAAAGATTACACTCCAAAAAACTACAAAAAAACTGAAGCGCTGCTACCAATGCTAGGTTAAACTCAAACCCCACAAATATATAAAATAATATTAAGAAGTTGGTAGTCCTAATTTCAACAAAAATAAATTGATAGAAAATCGTTAAGTGTAAATTCTAAACGACTTAAGATAAATTGATCGATTTATCCGTCAATAAATTGATTTTTTGTTAAGTGTAAAACAACGATTTTTATAATTTTTACCTCCCGCCACCCTAGGTAAGGGAGGTAGGGATCGTGCTAAAAATCGCATGTGGAGATTTTGGTAAATGACCACGTTTTAAGGTCCCTAGAATCCAATTTTAACATTTTTACGATGATGTCTGTGTGTATGCATGTATGTACGTGTGTGTATGTGTGTGTAGATCCTTGACTCTAACTTTTTCTATATATTTTCTGGATAAATTTATAAAATTATCTATAATTTAAATCCCGGAGCCTACACTTTATACAAACAACAAACACAACTCCTTGGTTACACAGTTCATATCTCAAATGTATGTAACTGGCAGATGAATGTCACTGTCAATGAACTAATAATTTAAAATTTATAATATAGTTACATTTTAAAAGAAAATAGTAAATAGAACCATAGTTGTATGGAATGGCACTGAATACAGTTTTCAGCATAAGTAAATATGTAGGTATGTAAATTTGAATAAATAAAAATTAAATGGCGGGAGGTATTGTGTTGACCACACCAGATTTATACCTTCCGCCATACCTTTAGGTAAGGAAGGTATTGTTTTTGGTCAAAAAATTCAATGGTGAGTTTTTAATGAACAAGCACGTTTTAGAGTCCCTAGAATACAATTTTACTTTTTTTGCGATGATGCCTGTATGTCTGTGTGTATGTGTATATGTGTGTATGTGTGTGACGATTTTTTCTCCGTCGATACCGCCAACACTACAATTCTAAAAATTATAATTCTTTTGTATTCCTCTTCGTTACATCCATATGAAGAGTTGATTAGATTTTGGTTATAATTGGTCGAATGGAAGTAAATTAATTTGAAGATTTTAACAGTTTTTCTTGAAAAAACGCTGTTAAATATATCATTTTTTTACATTTAATGTTATTATAAATATTAAAGAATATTTTATTCTCTATACGATTTGATTACATTTTATACTTCATATTCAATGGATATTGAGTTAAAAATTATAAAGAAATTAAATGTCATAATGCACCCGGCTATCAATAACATTGGAAACAGCTAATATAATTTAATAAATTCCAAAAACAGTTGTCAATGTCAAGTGCGATTGGCATAGGCTGTGTCCGATGTTGCATTTTTATCACCCTAATATCTAAATCCAAAATTTTGTATGCCCTAAATGACGTCATTATTTAGGATTTTTGGAATTAGATTTTAGGTTTTGTACGAGCACACTATGCCTTGAAGGTAACTCGCACTAATTAAGCAAATAATGTTCGTTGCTATAATTTGTGAAACATGTCAAATTTATTGTCAAAGAATACATTCTTATAACTTTTATTTTATGAAATATAATATTAACATTTAATCTGAAGCATCAAATTAAATTGAATTGTATATTTCACTTTTATTGTTGTCAGTATTCCCATAGAAACCAATGGATATCATTAGTGTGCCATTCGGAGTTGTATTAATGTGAAGTAAACTTAAATACTAAATGCCAAAATGCGACATCGGACACAGCCATAGTATGTTTGTGTTATAATTTTCCTGCAAATATAGAATCAATTCTAATACAATTTCTGTCTGGAATTTGTACAAAATACACAGAACTGACTAAAGGTAATGTACTAGAAATATTGAATCTTTTGCAAGAAACTTCTACGTAGAATTTGTACAAAATACATAGAACTGACGGAAGGTAAAGTGCCGGCCACATTTTTTATTTATAAATATGTACATTGAATATGACGATAAAAATGCAATTAAGGGCCGGTTGTACAATTACAGTTTAAACTGCAGCTTAAAATATCGGCAGTTTAAAGTTAAACTAAGTTTACCTGTAGTTTAAACGGTCGATCACGAGCGTTTAACAAATGTGCAGTGGTTTAAACTAAGTTTAAACAGTGAACCGTTGATGTACAACAAGATTTTTGCGCGTTACCATGAATTTGTAATAAAAATAGTTTAAATTGTGATTGTACAACCGGCCCTAAATCGTATAAAGAATAAAATAATCTTTAATATTTCTAACAACATAAAACGTCAAATGAGGGTACTTCCAGTTGCCCAATTATATCCAAAATCTAATCAGCTCTTCATACAAACAATACGAAAATATAATTTATGGGAAGAGGTACTTCCTTACCAGTAAGTAATGGAAAGTAAAAATTAATGGAACTATAATTACTAGTTACTAATAGTTCAAGAGAGTTCAATTTCAGCTGGTAATCAATATCCTCTCAAAAATTATCAATTAAAAGTAGTCTGCTTCAATCCACCCTCTGTATTAAGACGTTATTATATCGAGATCGGTCTGAAGATAAATTTTTCTTTTATTACATATCGACACGTAGTAAATTAACCAAGGCATCCCTCAGGCCATTGGTCGCCAGACAACCGGTCATCAATACCAATTAGTTTAATTATAGATTAACAGATACCGTAATTGATTCTTTATTGGTCCATGCCGCCACTATCATAGAGAATATCACTTATCGTCCAGGGCTATAAGGGTCATTTTGTGACTACTTAGGCCTGATTGTAAATTATGGAGTTTTTATAGCGCAAACGGAAGCATTTCGGCAATTTTCGTTTATTAAAAGTCGCTTGATTTCTTCTATATTGCTCTCATGATATCAGCAATAATTGGAAATAGAGATTAAGTTTTTATAGAGTCATCTAGAAGGCTTGCACTCACAAAGAGATAGATTTTGAACTTCGGGTGAAATAGACCAATCAAAATTTATGAACACTCTTAATTTCTTAACTTTAATTATGTTGTACTTCTATGACACAGGAGTGGGGGGTTGTTTTTCATGACTATTTTGGCGCCAATATTCGTATTTAATTATTTACAAAAATAACAACAAATTATTAAAAAAATAATTATTAATAAGAAAATATTGCATAAACTTTCATTTAAAATACTTTTTGAAAAATGTAAAACAGGCTCATTGGAGATGCAGTCTTGGTAAAAAGTTTATTAAATAGTCATTTAATTAAGTTTCCTACGTTTCGATTCCAAATGAATTCTTCCATCTCTGTCATTTAATATTCCCCACAATTTGTTGATCAATTCCTCCCCATATTTTTTAGTTGCATTCTCCGTAACCCAATAAATCCACCCTTTAGACACGGGTATAAATTTCTCGGGGTATAACAGGTGACACTTGGACTGTGGACACCCGGAGTGTCCGTGAGTAGTGTCCGGTTGTCTTCGATTATCTCCCGATACATCTTGGGGACGCCTATCGATCAAATGGTCCCAACGCGGGCCGTACGGAAGGTGGGCAACGTTCACACGCGCATAACATACGGAGAGATTAAAACTTTTAGATGCCGCTAACTAAAGGCCACAATCTTACAATCCCCGGATAAATTTTAACTACAAAACTGAAACGAATTGAACTATCAAATGACAATTTTATCATTGCTGTCAATAATAATAAAAAAAAAAAACATAGAGCATACCTAACATATCTGACAGTTTAACCAGATGAGAAAATACCGGTCTAAATTAATATTTTGAGGAATGGTATATAATAGCTATATTTTACAGAAGATTGCAGTGTTATATACATTCTGTATTCTTTAACTGTGACTATTAAACGAGGTATTATCAAAAAGTAACGATAATTTTGACATGCTTGGCGATTTTTTACTTCGGCTTCAGCGTATAATACATTTTAATGAAAAACTATTTTAAAATATAATCCAAAACTTTTCAAATTTGGTAAGAGTTTTATATCAATGGGAATAACATAGTTGATTTTTGTTTAAATAGGCTAACCGGAAGTGATATGTCACCTGAAGTTGTTAACAGTTTTTTTTTTTTTTGAATAAAATGGTGTTATTCTGATTTTAGAAATAAATGCTTTAAATAATAGTTTTAGAGAATTAAATTCTGCGTCTAGCACATATTATTAAATTAGCCCTTTGTATAAGCGAGATATGTAAATTTAAAAGTTATATATTTTTTTGTTTTTGAATTTGCAGTGGTGCAAATGTTGTGGAAGGCTTTTGGCGAAGAAGACGAAACCAAGGATTACAAAATTGTACCTACATATCTCAGCCAATCCCAAATTTTAAAATATACTCGTATAATATTACAATTAGGAGGCGTGTTCCGACAGCGCTCGATTCGACTATCACCGCTCGGATCCTAGGATCGTGGGTTCGATTCCCACCAGGGGCTTAGATGTTTGAGACCATGCTTTCATCATATCATCTCCACCAACGCAACGAAATAAAAATGCTATAAAATATATGGCAAGAATCAACTCACCTCCATCAATCAATAAACCTTTTCAATTTAACTTCTCTAAAATTGTCAAAGATTTTTCTCACATTTTACGTCAAAAACAAACGCCATAGATCTCAGTTGTTCTTACTATGCGCAGATCACCATTGCGCATACTTTATATCTCTTTAAATTGAAAAAGTAAGGTTTATACACAATAAAGAATATTATATTACAATTAGGTATTATTGTAATATGCAGCTCCCGTCGTCGCCGCAACTGTCACCGCCGCTGTTCCCGTCGCTTTCGCAGGGATGAGTGAGTGACTATTTTTAGCGATGACGCAACAGACTTGTCGGAACCTGCTTAATTACGCGGTCGATGTAACCTATTGTGTTTGAGTTTTTATCTAGAATAGTGTTCTAGTAAGTTCTCGAATACAAATGCGGGAGTATATAAACACTGTTAGCGAAAGCATTGGACAGTCTGATATAAATAAGCGTCGTGTATTGACGAGTTGGTGATAAACAGATAAACAGATAGTTGACAAGTTGTGAAAATAAACAAATATAGTTGTATAAATAAATAAGTGAGTTATAAATTGTTTAAATAAATAATATTAGTGTTTAAGTGTTTTATAATATTCTTAGTATTAATTAGTGTTTAATATTCGTTTAATCGTAGTGTTTGTTATATTTATCATCTTTTAATTATATTTAATATCTATTTATCGTTATAATAAACTTTTATTTTAATTAATAATAATTGTCTAATATTTACACTTCACCCAAATAAATAATAACGTTACATTATATAATATTTTTAAGTATTGAAATACAGGATTTTTAGTTTCACCACGTAGCAGGTGACACAATTAAAGAAATTATTATATAATAAATCATTTGTGTGATTTATGATTACGATTAGTCATTTTCTTTTCATTATTGTAATCAAAATTCCTTTATTATAACCAAATATTTATGTTTTCTAATCAAAATCTTTAAAACACCCTGAAGGGTTATACTCAGAGGGAATATTTTCATTAAATAACTTGCTTTGGTACATACCTATATGTGTACCAAAACACATATGCACATACGCCCGGGTTAAACATACAATAACAATTATTCTAATCAGTTCTTTTATGTGATTGGAATCAAGCATTTCTTTCTGTAATCAAAAATCTTTTAAAAAACCTTCATCTTTTCTTAGTCAATTCTCTGTTTTTCCGTTGATCCGCGCTCGTGTGAACGCAGCATCCTCGAGGCGAGTGACTTATGATCCGAAGGTTGGTTTATGTTGTGCGAGGTCCGGTGCCTGCTTGGATTCAGGTTCGGTATTCGGTTGTTTATTTATAGCCCCGTGAACACTGCCGTGCTGGTAATCGCTTTGACACATTAGCCCAACCTGCTTGCTTCTACATTGTAACCAAACACACGGTGGAAGAAGTACAGAAATCGGGGATCCAAACGCAGAAAATATTGGTGATCATACTGTTACAGATTTCGGGGGTTAGCAACACAAATTACATGTAGTACAACCATAGGTGGACTCGGAATACTATTAAGATTCAGATTTTTTAAAAATATCTATTGATTACAATAAAGAAAATTTGATTGCAATAATGAAAATGACTAATTACACAAAAAATTGATTATAATAATTGAGGAGCTTTTAGCAAAAACATTGAAACATTATTCCATTTAAATGAACTTGAGGTAACCAAAAATATGTCTAAAATAATAAAATGTTTTCATATTCGTTCAAATCGTTAAAAGAAGAATATGCGGATATTATTTTGGCGACTAATCAAATCAGGTGATACTGGTATAAATATAGAAAGTAAATATATTGTAATTTGGAGCAGTCATTTAAAAGATTGATGGCTCCTTCTTCCAATAGAAGATTTGGGTCAACCTGTATTTTATTTTTATAGATATTTTGATCATATCTTTTACAATTACCCCGGCTCCACACATGCGTAGATGAAAATTCGTTAATAGGGCTGTTGCAAGAATTTTTATATGCCTTCGAAGTATTAAATTTATCAATTAGATATTTTACAAATAATTTATGAAATTTGGATAATATTTTGAAACAGTCGCGTGATCTGAAACAGAATGTGACGTCACAGCACATACATCTTCATCGACTCCAATTGGTCCCTTATAGTGTCAATTCTTTGTGTTTAATTAAGTGTTATGATAACTATATTGTCAAAGTTGTCAAACAAAAGTTAAATTATTGAGTTTGGTTCGTGTTAGGTCCTATTTTTGTCTAGGGCCCATAAAAGTCTAAATTAAACCCTGGATAAGATTGAATAATAATTTCAAGTATATTAACAAATTATTTCTTTATTTATTAAAATATTTAAGTGATAGAAGAACTGTTTCTTGTATTAAAATTACTTATTAATATATTATTCAACTGATCAAATTTCAGAATTGTAGGTTTTTATTTTCAAAATTTGAGAAATTTTGAGCGCAGCATACTCACCTTCCTTTTATCTTAATTATTACTACTGAACCCAGTAATCATCATCGATGATAAAATCTTTTAAAGTTATAATAACACGTAAATCGTATTGAATGCTCATGCTTCTGTCAGCTCAAATATTGTATTTCCGGCCGATTGGCGTCGCCTCGAGCATTCCGGTATAAGCGTATACGAATATTTTATATTCGCACACGAACAACGCTGGGATTATCGAAGCATTTAAGAAGGTTACGTGGTTAAGCGGGTGGTCAGGTTGTGCCCCGCACAAAGGCGCCTGACTTTGAGGGGCACCGTTTCAAGACAGTAAAGTAAATAATAGTAAATTTTTATAAAATGCTATTCGTAAAGACAAAATTACTATAAAACTTGCAAATTAACGTGATAGAAGTGAACAATATATTTTTAATTTGTTTGCATTAGAGCTCTAGTTACCTATAAGTAAAATAATTATCGTATCAATCGGTTCGTTATTATTCTAGCAGTGTTATATTGAAATAATAACTATGAAAATGTAGATTACAACAATGAATATATTGATTATAACTCAAGAATATTGATTACATGAATGAATCTAGGAAAATTTCATCAATATAATAAATCTAGCATTTTTGAAGAACAAAAAGTATAGTTTAAACTTGAATTTGCAAATTTTTTCATCATGAGGGGAAGGGGCGCTAAAATGTAACATAGCACAAAGGCGCCTAATACCCACAGAGCGGCCCTGACGCCCTCAACTGTACAGATATATCGTCATTGCCGAAATCAGAAAAAAAAATGCAGATCAACACACCCAGAAATGGGTAGTAACTAAGTATTTATTTACACTATTATTCACGAAAGATGACTATTCAAGGTCATTTGTTCGAAGAAAGAATACACAGCATTTTATAGCAGCAGCTTAGCAACATTTTGTATTAGAAAGAGAAAGATTATTTGACCTATGTATGTCTATTTAATTTATGTGGTGTGACAGATATACGTAAATAGTGGCATTACTTTCTAACACACTGTAAATAATAATGACATATGTCGTAGAATTACTGATACCTAATTATCTACTGCACTGCCCTCTGTGCTAATATTTACTCAGTGGCGTTGACGTTTAAATCAAATTATTATTCCTTGGTTTATAAGTTAAATCTATGTTTTTGTATTTTGCAAAAAAACATAAGTGAAGAACATAAATCTTTCAGAAAGGCATTATTTAGAAAGAAACATACTTTTTAAATTAATTACTATTAGTTTTTCAGTTAAAATGTGTCCATAAATATTTCATGTTGCACTCCTATGAATCCTATGTATAGGAACTGCAATGAAGTTATCTGCAAGTAATATTATATCAGACGGCTCACAAATGACCTTGAATAGTCATCTTTCGTTAATAATAGTTTATATTGAAACCTATGTTCGACTGTCGCTCAGAAATATGACACACAACTAATAGCTAAAGAAGCAGCTTCTATTTCAAATTCCAAGAACAATTATCATACCAAAATACTTAATTCCCAAAAATTTATTTATAAAACAATCAACCGGTCTTCCCGTTACATTAACAAATATATTTATGTTAATACTTATTTATAATAGCCTATAAATCTCTTCCTAATGTTCCTGTACACAATACCAAATCTAAGAAAGAGTTAATTGATTCTTGACAATCAAATCTCCGTCCTACACGTCTTCAATAAATTATAAATCAATGTAAGGTTTTTGCTGATGATATCACGACTTTGTACAAGAGTCATAACACTTAATATTCAGAATTATTGCGGCCATAAAGTGGAAGATATTTCCAATGTGGAGATAGTTAATAAGAAGTGTCGTATGACACTATGTATGTCATCATATAAGATGATAACTCATCCGAGTGTTGGTTTGGGTTCAATATAGACCCACGAGCACGCCTACGAACGTATGGGTTACGGACGGGTTCGTAAGTTTAAGTTGACTCATAAGAAGGATACTTTCTTTTTAATTTATGAAATAGCTACATTTGCAAATGTGGATGATAGTAATATTACTATTGATTATTTCTTGTAATTTAGGTATCAAATTGATACTAAAAAATAGCTGGTCTATAAATTTTTTAGATTATCTTTGCTTAATACGATGGTAAGAATTATTGTTCATAAGAAAATGAAGTAGGCGGTATATTATATCCGTCATTTGAATCATTTCTCTTATAGCTGTTTTACACTGAACAATAAATCGTTCAATTTATTGACGGATAAATCAAATCGATCAGTTTATCTTATAAGTCGTCGAGAATTTACACTTAACGATTTTCTATCAATTTATTTTTGTTGAAATTAGGACTACCAACTTCTTAATATTATTTTATATATTTGTGAGGTTAGAGTTTAACCTAGCAGCGCTTCAGTTCTTATAGTTTTTTGGAGTGTAATCTTTCTTGTAACGTACTTGTTAAAAATGAGTAAAACTAGTGTATGTACGCAATTATAACTTTGGAATCAAGCACACATTAAATATAATTTGAAATGTCAAATACTATAGAGTTGACACTAGAAAACTAACCAAAAGTTCCTAAAAAATCGACGGAAAATCGCGGAATTTAGAACTTGTTCTATTTTATCAATTTATTTTCGTAAATAAAATGATCGATTTTTCTGTTTTACACGTACCGATAAATTGAAGGTCACAGTCGATCAATAAATCGGTCGATGTAACGTTACGTGTAATACAGCCATTAAGTATCGTTGTGATTTTCTAATCATGATTAATAATTTGATAGCTTTGACCGTTTTTACGTCAGGGCCGCTCCGTGGGTATAAGACGCCTTTGTGCGAAGTTATATTTTAACGAACCCCCCCCCCTTCCAATGATGTAAAATTACCACACGCTTTCAAGTTTAAACTGTACTTCTTATTCTTAAAAAATGCTAGATTTAATATATTAATGAAATTGTCTTATAAATTCGTTCTTGTAATCAATAGGTTATACTTACAGTTAATTTGCAATATTACAATGAGAGAAAATTATCCGTTAGGCACAGGACATTTCTTCTACTTTTTAATAATAAATAAAGGAAATTTAATATCGGTAGAAAATAAAAATAAAATTATTTCATTAAGATTTCATAATAGACTTTCTCAATTTAACGGCTATCTCTTTCTATCGCTACAAATAGTAAGTAAAATGGCGCCAACAACTGCCAGTTGGGCTGTCAACGAGACGTCAAAAATATTGCAGTCATTAAAATACCTGTATTCTCGGTGAAAATTTGCATCATTAGACATTTTAGCTTCAATAAAAGCTTTTGTAACTTCTTTCGAGAAGTTTTTTAAAGATTTTTCTCACATTTTACGTCTATTTTTTTTAGAAACAAACGCCATAGATCTCAGATGTTCTTACCGTGGTTCTTACTATGCGCAGATCCCCATTGCCCATATCTTCTATCTCTTTAAATCGAAAAGGTCTACTGTATGTAATTCATGAACATTTGAACCTTCACAAAATGCTAGTAGATATTTAAATGGATTTATTGTAGAATTCATTCTTGTAATCAATATTATTGAACTATAAGCAATATATTCTTTGTTGTAATCAACATTTTCACAATTATTATTTCTATATAACAATGATAGAAAAATAACGAACCGATTGGTACAATAATTATTTTACTTATGACTTGAGTTCTAATGCAGACAAATTAAATATATATTTCACTTCTACCACGTTAATTTGTATAGTTTTATAGTAATTTTGTCTTTACGAATAAGAACATTTTATAAAATTTTTCTATTATTTACTCTCAAAATGGCGCCCCTCAAAGTCAGGCGCCTTTGTGCGGGACACAACCTGCCCACCCGCACAGAACGGCCCTGACAGTTTTTAAGTTCCCAGGTTCCCAGTAATTAGCTTGATAGATTTGGCACAGAAAATAAGTTGACATCTTTAACAGTTTGAAGTCTCCCAGAAATTAGTTTGAAGCATTTCAAATGAAAATTGTTGGGATTTATTAAGACAGATACCAGATGCAACTGCTTGTTTCATTAATAATCTTATTAATTTTTTAATCAAGATCCTGAGGCCCAAATTCAAATTATGAGTTTAAATATTTTAGTACCTACATGTACAAGTTTACCTTCACAAACCTTTGTTTATAAAATTATTGCCATTTTTGGAATTAAATTTTAACTATGTGTAGAATTTTACGATACATGTGCCATTTCTAAAACATTATGATTTTTTTTTATGTAAAAATATTTATTGGCACTTAGATCCCTTTGAATTTACATGCTTCAATTATTATCATATTGTTTTAACACCAAGCAGTAGTCTGTATTTGCGATAAATTTCGTCTTCAAGTATTTAACTGTCTTAAAAAGTTGTTGAAGTCCTAGACTACCAGTAGGCGTCAGTGAATACCGGTAATAAATTAATTTTTGACTGGGCTGTGGGCCGAATTTTCGTTTTGAGTTACGGGCGAACGAAAGTCCAACAATGGGATGTCAAAAATTATGTCCCATTTGTTATAATCAATGTGAACAAATGTGTGAGGTGTGGCCCCTATACAGATACACAGGGTGAGCGACTCACTACATAGCCACAGATAGGGTAGGTGGGTGAATGAATGAATATATGAATATGTGTAGGTGTACGGGATCGTAAGAAGTGCAAATTCGTTAAGAAAACAACAAAAACTGGAATAAATTGTAACAATATTTAAAATGTTGAGAAATTTTATATGCAGTGCAGACGGTATATAAATTGATAGATTTATGATTTATATGTTTTGCAAATATTTTCGAATCAAGTAATATTGTATATTAAAAATACAATTATAGATACTCTGCACCTATTAACGAAAATATATTTGATTTTTGCGATCTGTAATTCAGGAAAGTTTTAAATGTTGTTTGTTAGCCGTAATAATCAGGGCCGCTCCGTGGGTATAAGGCACTTTTGTGCAAAGTTAAATTTGAACACCACCCCCCAACCCCTATGATGTAAAATTTGTAAATTAGCACACGCTTTAAAGTTTAAACTCTTTTTATTCGTTAAAAATGCTAGATTTAAATAATTATTAAATTGTCTTAGATTCATTGTTGTAATCAATAGGTTATAATCAAAATTCTTTGTTGTAATCAACAATTTTACAATTAGTTTGCAATATAACAATGAGAGAAAATTATCCGTTGGGCTGGATATTCCTTTTACTTTTTAATTTTTAATAATAAATAAAGGAAATTTAATATCGGTAGAAACTATAAATAAAATTATTTCACTAAGATTTCAGTATTGTACCTATGTAAATTACAAAGCATTTGATTCTTCGCAAAATGCTATAGTAGGTATTTAAATATTGGAATCATTGTGGGATTCATTCTTGTAATCAATATTATTGAACTATAATCAATATATTCTTTGTTGTAATCAACATTTTCATAGTTATTATTTCAATATAACAATGGTAGAAAAATAACTTATAACTAGAATACTAATGCAAACAAATTAAAAAAATATATTATTCACTACTATTTACTACGTTGAATTGTATAGTTCTATAGTAATTTTGTCTTAACGAATAACAGCATTTTATAAAAATTTACTATTATTTACTTTACTGTTTTGAAACGGCGCCCCTCAAAGTCAGGCGCCTATGTACGGGGCACAACCTGCCCACCCGCACGGAGCGGCCCTGGTAATAATTTTTCTAATATTCTATGACGTAGATGTTAAGCTCATTTTAGTCTCAAACAGTGGAGTTCGCTAATAATTGTAGACACATCATAAATTTATTTATTTCAACGTTTAGCTCCGGTTTTTTCATCTCTGGATAAAGTGTCAGTAACTTAACTGCCAGATAAAAGAAAATATTGCATCGATATTACAGCGTAAATTGACAAAATTATACACACGTCAATTATTTGATGCGATATTTTTCTCTTATCTGGCAGATAAGTTAATTGGTTCTTTATCAAGAGGTGAAAAACTGGGCCTTATAAAAATATATAATAGTATTTTATGTACTAAGGGCGTTACGATGATGTGATGCTAATGCCAGGAGGGGTAGGAGGGCGACGAGGATCTAGCCCGAGGGCCTTTGGCCCCAGGGATAGATGTCTTCCGATGGGCATTATCATCTAGTAACGCTCGTGGTACATACAAGATTTTATGTCTCACTAGATTATGTAAAATAAGTTTTTATTTATAATAATTTTGATTACAATAATGCTTAAGCTTTGGCGTTGCTAAGGATATTGTTTAATTGTTTTGTTTATTATCAACATTATTTATTTTTAAAACATTATTACGAATGTTTATGCATACTTTGAGGAAGAGAAACACATAAATGTTCCCCTAATTATTCCATTCTCGTGTATAGAAGATGTAAGTATTATATTTTGAGGTTCGTTTTCACATGACAGACCTCAGTTGTTTATTTCTTATGCCCTTATTTCTGAATATTATTACATTTTAGAGAGTTTGTACAGCTTTGGATGTGTCACATGTGACTGTAAATAATATCAAAAATGAATTCAAAAGTGGATAAATATCGTCCCCAAAAAAATTAGTGATCCGTCATCCGTCAAAAATCAATGCGAAACATTGCAGTCTGCAATTCAACGTACTTACTATTTACATGTGCGATGAAAGTATTTTGTTTTTTAAAGCCCATTTCATAATCAATTTTCAGTATTTTAATTAAATTAAAAATTATTCCTGTGTTGATTTTCAAAGCTGTTTTCTTATTATATTAATTGTTGTAATCAATTAATGTATTAATTGTTGTAATCAATCATTATTATTATAATAAATTATAGTTAAAAAAAAAATAATTTTCATTGTATACCGTTCATTTTATTTCTAATTTAAAGTCCATAACGGATGATCGGATTATAATGAGGGCATAATGAACTATTATGCCCTCATATAATGCCTCGGTTGTTATAGGTATGTTTATATACACCGTATCCTAGCAAAAACCAGTTCATAATACTTTAGTGAGACATAAATAGTTTAAAATAACTTTTGTGACCAATAAATAAATATGCGTGGATAATAAACCAATTTTATAAAATATTTAGTTAAAAAGACTACATAATTATATTATAGTTTTTATTGTCACTGGCAGCCTATGTCCTTCAATTTTTTTAAATTTTATTCAGAAACAAATGTTTTATCTGGCGAAGCATCATAAATTCAAACAAGTGTTTTTTAGTTTAGTTCGTTGTTCCGTGAATTTTCTGCATTTATTTACTTGAAAATGGAATAGTAATAATTTGGTAGATCTGTGACGTAGATGTTAACTCCAAACATTGTCCTGTATTACGAGCACACTTCTTATAAGAATATAATGTAAAAGCGCACTTAATAAAAGCGCTTTTATTATAAAAGTGCTCTCGTAATACAGGCCATTATCTCTGAATTGTTTCTATAAACTATTAAATTGTATGTTTTACGTTTTTTCTTGCGTATTTTTTTATTAATATATTGTGTTCATAATCGCACGATTGGAAAAATAATATGACCCTACGTTGAAGAATATAACAACTACGTTTTCTTCGTGTAATTTGTATAAGATATCTTCTACTTTTACTTTCTTTTTGTCGCAGAAATTCCAGTGTCCGAATTCCATGTCCCAGTGACGAAAGAAAAAATGTTGGTACGTATCCTTATGTATTTAATTTTGTTTCGATAAATTTTCGTTAAAACAAATAGCTACATGGTATAAAACGTGTATTTTTTTGTATTTGAGCGCCATTAAAGACCATTCGAGGTTGTTGTTAAGTTTCTTTTATCTCAGAGGCAGAGGTAATAATCATTAGTGAACGCATCAGGCTTTAGGCTATCGGCTCTGAACACTTTGATAGCCGATTCTTCGGCTCATTGTAACCTGGCAACGGAAAGCGACAGTAACAGTTGTAAGACGGAGATCCAGCATTCGAATTTAACTGACTGCAATGTGTCATTTATAAAAATTACAATTTGTCGAGTTTGGTATTATTTTCAGGTAGGTACAATAAGCTGACCTCTTGTTGTTTCAATAATTTAAATTTTGACTGTTTTAAGGAAATATTATGACATTATTAAGGATATTATAATAAGAGCATTATAAACTTGTAATTTTAAAAACTAATAACTTTTTCTAGACTTTGATCGTCTCAAGTATCTGTCATACAGTTCTAATTTGTTATTAAGCTGAAGGATCCCATTATTAGCGAACTGTTTGAGAAAAAAAATATTATCATATAATAGAATATTAAAATAGTTATTTGTATCACTAGGCCAGAAACTGAACATTTGCGAGACCGAGTTTAAAGCGAGGCCTGCAAATACGAGATCTCGCAAAACAGTTTCTGGGCGTGTGATACACAAGATTTTTTGTACCGACTTCTCCACAAATTCTTCGTCTATTTCTCTACACTTTTATTCTATTTTACATAACCTAAAAAAATGAACACATATTTTGATCGGTTTTGCATTGCAAGTTTAATTATAATTATATATATTTTATATATATATATAATATAACATACAAACATTAGTTATATATATTTTACATACTTTCGCATATTTTTAATGACAGATGGCGGAAACTCAGTTGTATCACGTGAAGTTAGTTGTAATTACAAAAAAAACTAGTCCGAAGTTGGAACTTATAATTACTGGCTTATTCTTTAAGAATTTCGTTATACTATAACGTATCGTTATGATGAAAAAGTAGTTAAATAACGATAATTTTCAAAAAGTGTATTCTGCACTTTGTATCGTCGTTATATTGAAATCGTATTGTCGTTATTTTAAGTAGTTCGTGAAAGATAAGGATTCACTTGTCGTTATTCAGTCCGTTAATGTCAAATGCTAGGAAATGGAAGGGTTAATTAATTTATTATTTATATTTGTGCAGGAAGAAGTGGAAAATAGGTAACAAAACATTTATTCATGCATCGAATATATAATTAACAACCATAATTACATTTTAGAAGAAATGTTTGTGGTCGTGAAAGTCTTTTATGGGATAATATTAATTCATTTGATAAATGTTTTTTACAAATATTATTTACTCAATAAAGAAGTAATAATTAAAATCATAATGTTAATATTTTTTTTGCAAAATGACATTATAATGACCTTTAATTTCCAAAAATAGCTACTAACTTTACTAAAGTCGTTGTGACAAACGGTATGAGGACGTTTATAACGATATTACTTAGTGAATACGATTTTTACAAAATGTCGTTCAGGATAACATCGTTACATTTATAAATAACAATAGTTGTTATATAACGATATCTTTATAGAATTATGCCTGTTAATCTATACGAGATGTCAGTAATGACAGCATATTATTATTTTTATGACTATTTCATTCATAAATATATAAACCAATCCAAATTCAGGATTCTAATTTTAGAAACATATTGTTTACATACCTATCAAAGTCTGTATATTTTCAGTGTTACCAGTTTTTATTAAAAAGGAGTCGATTCAGACAAGAATCTATTTAAAACGTTGAAAAAGTAAACTGAAACATTACCAAACACAATATAGATTTTTGTCAAGAAAAAAATTATATAAATGATTACCTGATTTTTATTTTGGAAATAGTCATCCGAATACCATTCGTGGTTAAATTTTATCCTGGAAAAATTTCCCGATTGCTTTACTCGAGCCTGTTGCCAATTTATCTCGTGACATTGATCAAAAATCACTCGTTGACAACTCGTGATTTTTTTATCAATAGGTACGTTCAATAAGCCAAGCAAAACAAGCAACCGGAAGTAAAATTAGTTGAACGACTTTGCTAGCCTAGCATTTGCTTGATTTGCTTGCAAGCAATCCAAGCCACAATTTTCTCGCTTGTCTTGCTAAGTGTCAAATATAATGGCGGGAAATACAAATTTTAAATACATGAAGTTAACTTGAACTGATTGTATTTCTTTATATGGGGTGTGTCTATCAACCACATGTAAAAAAAGGCTCTGAGAGTTTTGTGACGGACGTTTATAACATTATTAAATTTGAAATATTTTATTATAGTCAATATAGCTTCTTCCAAATTAATCCCACTATCTGAAAATAAATATATAAATTCATTTTCCATATGTTCGCAGACCAAAAAAAGAGATACGACAGATACACAATTACAGAATGTTATATTTGACATCTATATACATTTGTCGATGACAGTTATGGATGACAATTCGTCATATAGCTAGCAAATCGTTCAGCGCACTAAGCAACAAGTCTCGTTTGCTTACCTAGCATTTGCTAAATTTGCTTACTTCATTGAACGCACCTATTGCCACTCAATAAATTGCTAGGCAACCGGCTCTTGTAACAATCTGAAAATTTTTCCGGCAAAAATTTACCACTTTTGATATATATGACAAAATTTAGTTATTTAAGTTACAACAATTAAAGATTTAGCCTTAAAATTTGTAAACATATTGCTAATTCTTATGTTGAAAATAATCTTAAATTGACATATCACCAAAACAGTAATGCCAACTCCTTTTGCCGGCCTAGGTCAGCAACAGCGCATTTCTAGACGATTTTGAGTTCTGTAATACTATTCAAAAAGGACGGAAGTACGAAAAAAATATTAGGGCTTAACAAATAACAATTAAGACTTTTTAGGACTACAAATTACATTCAATTTGGATAAAGTTCCATAAAAAATGATACAAAAAATCGTGGATGACCCATTTGTAGCTCGTAAACATTGATTTGTAGTGTAATTTTCTATTTTAGTGAATACCGTAGTGCTCTCTCTTTCCATTACAGCTTTGAGGTGTCGCCTTTAGCGGTACATACATATATCGTCAATACCAAAATGTGCGAATAAAAAATCTGATGTGGACACCACACGACTTCCTTGTACGCAAGACCAATATGAAGTACAGACCCAAATATAAAATTGCACGTATTTTTTTATTTTTTTGTTATTTTTTGTCCTAATCCATAGCAAGCTTCATTACAAAAACCAAAAATTATATGTTTTAAATCTCGCTTAAACAAAGGGCTAATTTAATAATACTTGATGCGTTAGACGCAGAATTTAATTCTCTAAAACTCTTATTTAAAGCATTTATTTCTAAAATCAAAATGAAACCATTTTATTCAAGAAAAACTGTTAACAATTTCAGGTAATATATCACTTCCGGTTAGTCTGTTTTAACCACAATCTGCTATGTTATTCCAATTGATATAAAAGTCTTATATATTAAATTTGAAAAGTTTTGGATTATATTTTAATATAGTTTTTCATTAAAATCTATTATAGGCTTCAAATAAAGTACCATTTCTGGAAATTATGTAATGACCAAAAAGGGAGGTGCACAACTAGATGTTATAGAAGTCCTAAATACAAAATTTCAACTTTCTACGGCTTATCGTTTTTGAGTTATGCGAGATACGTACGAACAGACGTCACGACGAAATAAGTCTGAATGGATTCAGGGATGGTCAAAATGGATATTTCCGTTGAAATCTGAAAACCGAAATTTTTCGCGAATACAATACAACAGTTTGGCACACCCAAAAATGGATAATAAGTCGTGACAATTTATAATTGTTTTTTGTTAAATCCATAACAACAATTATGCCTCACACTAATATCCTCTTCTAGCCGTTGTCCGATTACAGTGTTCCGAAGTCCTCCGCGGAAAAAATAGGCAAAGAAGTTGGGTTCTTTGTTTGTTTAAGTAACATTGACACTTCTTGCAACAACAGGACTGTGAGGAATCCAAGAGAAAACCAATTGATAATAAATAACCGGGCGGCTGAATGCGTTGCTCGATGCACCTTGGAAGGAATTAATCAAGACCAGACGCCTGGAGTCATCAGGCTGATGATGATCGATCAATCAACGAGGAGCTGTAATGGCCGGGGATGGAGATGTTGCCCTCATCAATAAAAATCAGATCGAGAGATAGGGAGGAGAGTTTTTTCAACGTTTGGGTGTAATCTTTATGTAGCTTTTGATGGAACTCTATTAGATGCTGTTTTGGAGTCAGGGTAATACAAAAAAATAACTATAATATATTTATATTTGTTCCAATAGATACAGTCAAGTGCATATAGGAAAACGTCAGATGAAAAAAATATATAAAGATAATAAGTAATTTTCTAAACTAGAAGAGAGATTACTCTCTGATATCAAAAAATTCTTTCAGAATATAAAAGGAATTTGCAGTCAAGAATTGTTTTAATTTATTAGAAAATTGGGTAAATGAATCGCTTGTCTTAATATGGCTGATTAAAAACATGTAGACTTTGCACATGTGGGGCTGATCGAATATTTCTATATTTCGCAATATGAACACCAAGTTCATTTTTATGTCGTGTATTAAATTTATGAATACCAGAGTTTAAAGGAAATCTATTTTTATGTTTAAAAATATACATACATGTTTCGGAGATATAAATGCAAGGGATTGTTAAGAGTTGAAATTTAACAAAAAATTATCTATACCTTGTTCCATTTAAGCCATTCCGTATTGCAGAGAATAGGGAATGGTTTTGACCACTTTGATTGGCTGAAATTGGAGACAAGAGACAAGTTTACCCAATGTAATTTCGGCTACTTCAAGTTTGCGCTGTTGCCAGCTCCATCTACTGAATGGCGTAATGGAACACTGTATACATGATGATTTCGGATGAGCTCCCATAATTATTCTTATAATCCGTTTTTGGCTTATAAATGCTTTATCAAGGTTAATGGTAGAACCCCAAAAAAAATATTCCAAATCTGGTGGCTGATTCCACTTTAGCGTGATAGTAAATGAATAACTATTCTATGGTTAGTATGGATTTGAGGTGCCATATTTGATATCGTAATGAATTTAGTCTGGATATCAAATGATCTACATGGAAATTGCACTTTAAATTCCTAAAAAAATATTATTAGTAACTAGAGGTGGGCGCGTGAGTAACTTTTTCTTCACGATCACGCACGCTCACGAAACTAAAAATGTAATCACGACCAATCACGCACGACTTTTTATGTTGATTCACGATCACTCACGCTCACGATTTTATTTTGGCACTCACGCCCGGTCACGCCCGGCGGTTCACGTTCGTGTCACGTAATTGTTTCTATGTACATTTAAGCCTGTTTAACAGTCATAAGTTATCAAATTTGTTAACAAATTGGTAATAAGTTAGGTAACAGATTGGTTTCACTGAAAACGAATGTTTATGGACAAATAGGTTGTTCTATTCCATCACAAATATCATTATAAATTTAGTAACAAATCTGTTAACAAAATTATGATCGTGTCAAACGAACTTAAAGATTTGTATATCTTTAGTAAAATCGGAGCAACTGTGTATACAATATTGGGTAGAACAATAACACTATTTTTATGCAAAAAATACTGTTGATGGCATATTTGGACATAATAATAATAACAAGAATATAAAGTAAAAGATGAAAATTGACAATTTTTAAAATAAAAAATAGAAGAAAACTTGTACTCACGCCCGATCAAATTTCAATCACGCCTGATCACGCACGATAATTTTTTAGTGCCTCACGCTCACGTCCACTCACGACGCAAAATTTAAATTGTATTCACGATCACGCGGGTCACGTCGTGACCCATCGTGACCCGACAAAATCACGGCCCGCGCCCACCTCTATTAGTAACTTTAGCAATGGGGTAATCGTTAAGCGTTATATATATTTCTAAATTTTTATTATAAGAAGTATTGCAAAAGCGTAAACATATAGTTGGTTTTATTTTTATTAAAATATAGATTATTTTTCGAAAACAAATCTTATTTTTAGTACTATTTGACACTGGCTCTTCAAAGCACGCTCGTTATGGTTTGAAGTTATCATTGATGTGTCGTCAGCATAATAATTTTACTTTCATTTTGCATATAGTGATTACGATCATTTGTATTCAGAATTGAAGAGATGACACCCCTCCTGTGGTATACCTAAACGGACATCTTAAAAACTTGATTCGAAATCAAGAAGACAATTCTTATTTTGATGTTTATTGTAACAAAATGTTTTCTGTTTTCTAAAAAACTTTTCAGCCATTGTAAAGCTATCCCTCTTAACCCATTTTTTCCAATTTTGATAATAATAGTTTGTGATCAACGCAGTCAAAAGCCTTTGACAAATCACAGAAAATTCCTACAGGATTTTCACCTCATTCCGTTGAAAATAATAAGTTATAATCGTAATGCTTTGCTATTAAATTACTCGAACATTTGTCTCTTTAATTATTACCACGTTTGGTTAAAATTAAAAGAGTTTTGTTTCTGAATACAAGAAAATGAGTAAAGTAAAGTTCAAGACAATTGCTAGAAGGCAAAATACGAAGTTTGGCAAAAAAAATCAGCAATATTAATATTGCCTTCTTCCAATTATTTCCCATTAGATATAATGCCCTTATAACAACGTTGTTTCCAATCTTCCAAACAATTTAAGCTGGGTTCAGACCAGATGACTGGTGTACTTGGCCAATACTCTGTAATGGCGTATAATTTCCATGTCGTGTTTACTTGTACAATTATATGTCCCTAGTGAGTACTAGTCAGTTTTCCCATCGTTTGTCGGTAAAAATGGATCACAATTATTGATACACTTAACAAGTGCTAACTTATCTATACTTTGTGGTTGTGCTTACACGAGCTGATCATATTGTGGCTTGCTTCGCTACTTTTCATTCTGTCAATAAGCTGATGGAAAAAGTTATGTATTTTGAAAATTCTTTTATGTTTAATTATTGTTTAAATGATTCAAAATAAAATGGAGTGGTCAAATGAAGTGGTGTTTGAGTTTCTTACGGGTTCGACGTGGTTTTCTCGCCAAAACCCTTTTCCAGCATTTTGCACCACTTCACTGTACTTTATGCTATTTTTAACTGCTAATGTAACTATCAAACACAAACTACGCCGCTATTATAATAGGCCACTCGATAAACGGTTTATTGTAGAAATAAATGGTAACAAGCTGGAGTAAATTTTTCTTTATTGGGACCTCCAAAAAGGCATACTAATTTTGGATCCTCTAGCGACCCCGGATCTTGGATCAAAGTTGCAAAAAATAAGATTTTCTTGAAAACAGTGGCTCAGATATGTTAAAAAATAGTTAACCAGAATAATAATTAATGATAGAAATTGAAATTACTCAAAAAATAAACAATATTAGGTATTTAATACTTAATATACCTAATAGGATTTACTGTTTCTAAGAATTTACATTCATCGTAGCATCGAAAGAAGTAAATTATTGATGATTTTTAAATATTTTTTAGCGCTTTCCTACAAATTCATCCACAATTCTAAACCGGTTAAAGATACGTGGTTTAAAAATTTGTAATCAGCATGCAATTCTCCTTCATGTCATATATTACTCGATTTACTTAAAATTAAAACATCTGCAAAACGGCTTAGTTCTCGTTTTTTTCATCTAAATTTTTGACACGATTAAAGGTAAACAATATTACATACTTAAGATATGTTGAAATTTCAGATGAAAAATTAGATCTAAACCGACTTGGAGAAGTTTAAAATTTTAAAGGAATTTCATGTAAGTTGTTAATAACTCGCGAGCCGCTCATCGGCAAAAATCGTCTAATACATGGCATGAAGGTGAATATCATGCTGAATTCAAATTTTCAAACCTCGTTTTCTTATCTTTAACCGGGTCAGAGTTGAACTCGATCGAAAACGAATATCATTTTGATCAAACCTTGTATATTATCTTTGATTCCGCTGCAATTTACCAAATCTTTTTCTGGATTGGTTCATTTTGCATTATCCCATTTCTGACTCTACCAACCCTTGTCAGAAATCAGAAATCTGCCACCAATATCCTCAACATGAAACCATCAAATCTGTCACAATTCCTTGCCAGAGCCTTCTATAATTTCCAGTGTCCCTCAGTCTTTATTTCTTCGTCTTGTACGTCATCCTGTATGCTTCTGATCGACCACCCGTCGCGTCCCGAATCAAAGATCTGTTATCTGTTGACTGAGTGATCGTCTGATCACCGCCACTTCGATATTTGGTATTGTTGTCTCTCTCTAACGCGTGGTCAGTGTGGGAGTGGTAGATGTTCATGACTAAAGGAAAGACAAGAGGATTTTTCAGAGATTCGATCGATTTGTCTTCAGAGATTTCGATGGATTGTAGATCCAGTTGGCGTAATATTATTTGGAGTATTCTATGATCGATAAGAAAGTACGCTTTTCTAATGTCATTTGATTACAGAAAATGTATTTTTTTTTATTTATTGATTTTTCTGAGCACCTCAATTACAGAGATTATTGGTGCTCCGGCTTGGTATTATATTACAGAATAATTTATAATATTACATAGTGTGCACATTATGGGTATTGTTCACAGTTTTTGTTTACGTAGTTACCTCAACTATACAGAGTCTCACACTATATGTTTAGTGTGGAGTCTAATAGAATACCGGGTTGCCATATTTACCTGTTGTAAGTCTACAAGATAGAAAGAGCAAAATATGTAGATTCCCACAAAGAGATGAAATATTCTGGGTACATTATTGAATGTATTTATGACTGGTGTATTTTCAGTGTATCTAAACAGGTGGATGAAAAGGAAAAAAAAAGAAAATAATAAACTGGTCCTTTCGGTGTTTCCACAGAGTCGTTTTCTTTTTGATGTTGAAAATTGTCCTTTTACTGATTCCAAACATTTCTGAAGATTTTTTAACAGCACAAGTTACTGACATCTTCTGTTTTAAGTTATAATTTACATTTATAACTATTATTTTTATTTTCATTGTTATGTGAAAATTACATTCAATAATGTTTGCCAGGCTAGAATAAAATCACCCTTGTATATATGACAGCAAACAAAAACTAATTACACAACATTCAATTTTCTATTTATATTGCTTTCTACGGTAAATTTAAAATTTAAGCCTATGTATCAAAAAAATTTAGGTCATTAAAAACAAATGTACTTACCAAAACTGCAACTAACCGACAAAATGACAACTGCGAGGAGATATGCACCTTCAGTGGTCTCTTAATATACAAATTACCTAATGAGCCAGTTTCACATTTTTACTTCCTTGTACATAGTAAAGGAAGTATTGCAACCACGAAAAGATTCAGTTTTCAAATTTCAACGGAAATATCCATTTTAACCATCCATGAATCCATTTTGACTAATTTCGTCGTAACGTCTGTACGTACGTACGTACGTATGTACGTATGTATGTACGTACGTACGTATCTCGCATAACTCAAAAACGTTGAGCCGTGGAAAGTTGAAATTTTGTACTATTATGTCATCTAGTTGTGCACCTCCCTTTTTGGTCATTAGATAATTTCCAGAAGTGGTACTTTACTTGAAGCCTATAATAGATTTTAATGAAAAACTATTTTAAAATATAATCCAAGACTTTTCAAATTTGATAAGACTTTTATGTCATGGGAATAACGTAGTAGGTTTTGGTTAAAATAGGCTAACCGGAAGTGACATTACCTGCAGTTATTAACAGTTTTTCTTAAATAAAATGGTTTTATTTTGATTTTAGAAATAAATACTTTAAATAATAGTTTTAGAGAATTAAATTCTGCGTCTAGCACAATGAATATTGTTAAATTAGCCCTCTTTATAAGCGAGATATGTAAATTTAAAAATTAAATACTTTTTGGTTTTTGTAATAAAGCTTGCCATGGATTAATACAAAAAGTCCAAAATATAAAAAAATTAATGTTAATG
Source organism: Harpalus rubripes (assembly GCA_963082715.1). NCBI lineage: Eukaryota > Metazoa > Arthropoda > Insecta > Coleoptera > Carabidae > Harpalus > Harpalus rubripes. The sequence continues at coordinate 27,748,297 of OY720461.1, read as the reverse complement.
TCAAATTATGTCAAATATGTGCAATTTTATAATTGGGTCTATAATCATGTTGGTCTTGCGTACAAGGAAGTCGTGTGCCCATATCAGATTTTTTAAAAATTCTTTTAAATGAAAGTTTATGCAATTATTCTCATTGTAATATAAAAAACAATACTGATTTATTGTTATTTTCGTAAATAATTAAATAAAAAAATTGGCGCCAGAAATAGTCATGAAAAACAACCCCCACCCCTGTGACGTCGAAGCACATACAGTAAGTCATTCATGGCCAATAGATAAATTGTTTACGTTATTTATATAAATAAAAGTAGGCGTTAGTTTGTCACATGTTAAACTGTATGTGCTCTAACGTCACATTATGTTTCAGATCACGTGACTTTTTCAAAATATTACACAAATTTCAATAATTAATTGTAAAATATCTAATGAATATATCGTGATTTCAAATCTGAGGTTCTTTAAAGAACAAAAATTCTTGCAACAACCCTATTATGGATTTCAGAATCACATTCCTTAATAAACCTTTTCAATTTACAGAGAAAGAAGATATGCGCTAGGGGATCTGCGCATAATAAGAACAACTGAGTTCTATGGCGTTTATTTCTAAAAAATTTAGACGTAAAATGTGAGAAAAATCTATGACAACAAAAGGTTTTATTGAAGCTAAAATGTCTAACAATGCAAATTTTCACCGATAATACAGGTATTTTAATGGGACTGTCCAGCTGGCAATTGTTGGCGCCATTTTACTTGCTATTTGCAACGATAGAAAGAGATAGCCGTTAAATTGAAAAGGTCTATTGCATGATATAATAAAGAAATAGTATTTAGCTTCGCTATTTACATTGTAAGTAAAACAGTAAATTGATATTATAATCTTTTTGTCATAAATTGGGTGAATACAATAAGCCCTTGTGTAAATAAGGGACCCCCAAAAATTGTACAGTCTTAACTAATTTCGGTATAGCAACGAAAATTTATGAGTTTCAATATTACATTACATTGTAAAATTAGCAACATGGTACAGAAAACGTCCACAAGAATAACATTGGCTATCTCCGCCACACTGAACATAGAGTGTGAGACACTATATAGTTACTACAATCTTTAGCTTCTGTCCGCAAAGAGCTACTTTCAACCCTTGGTACACAAATAGCTGTTGTGGTACTGTTACCAACAGTTAATTCACGCTAAATTATTGTTGTTGATCGAAGTCAGCTATCGGAATTTCGATAAGAAAATAATGGATCAACTTAGCATTGAAATAAAAACAGGAAGCAGATGCGAATTTGTCGTTCATTGTCCTTTCCATACACCTGCCTTTGCATATTATCGAAGGGTTGACAGATTATTTGCAAATTATGTTGGAATTCGCTGAAAGTAATTATATCTACTGTAAGAAACTCCGTTTGAAATATTTTAATTTAAAATACAACGTGGAAATTATTAGATACTAATTAATTCCTCTTTTATTTGTAAACGGAAAAATATAAAGTGGATTTTCGTTATAATTAAAATATTCGAGGTAATACTTTTTACTAAAATAACCCTTTTTCTTCCTCGGAATATTATTCATTCGTTTTTTCTTTCTCTGTTCGTTTTGTAAATAAAAAAGATTTTATGAAATTTTGAACCTTGGAATTTTTAATGCAAAGGAATAATAATTATAATAATATACGTACGTTAGTCCTATACATATTCGCTGCACAATTTTATATAAAATTAAAATAAGTTTTTAATAATATGGACATATTTTTGTTGGTGCTTCTTTTAATTTTAACTGTAGCTTGTATATACATATTTTTATTTAAGAGAATAAAGTATATATTATTAATTCCTTGTGTGCTATAAAAAAATGTTAAGCATTTCTTAAAACGCTCTAAAATCGGTGTCATTTTTGACATTATGTTGTCATATTTTCTGAATTAATGAAATTAAATAAAATAAACCAATAAATATATCGTCACAGCATATTACCCATTTCTGGGTGTGCCACAATCTGCACTGTAAGCAGACGTCGATAATGACGCAAGTAATAGGCGATGTGCACATTTTGAGCGTCAGCGCCTCTAACGGCTACATTGGCATTTTTGGGTACCTAATAAATTTTGACATTTCGAGAAAGTGATACAATTTACAATTTTATTTTGAGTTTTTGCTGTTGTATATGAATATTATACGTCATAGTATATTGAAATGAATAAAGAAAATATTTAAAATGCTATATATGTGATGTGACAATCAAAAAAGTCAAAATACCAGCGAAGGTACTGTGGCAGAAAATATAATTTTTCTCATAATATGTGTGATTTCTGTGAACCATTTTATCATATTTAAATTTATATTATAATTTATAATATTAGATAAATGTTACAAGATGCACAATGCATGGAAACTAAGATTAAAAAGTTGGAAAACTTGAATGATTGGAAAGAAGAAAATTTCTACATATCACGATATCAGTGTATGATGTTAGCATCTTTCTTTTATATTCGCAATAAACGAAGAAGATTCTTCATATGAAATATAAGTGGAATCAGTTGCACAAGCTCGGAAAAGAAAATACACGAAAAATACGAACCATGTGAATTCCTATCTTTAACATTAACATTACATGTACAAAATCTATAATAAATAGACTAATTATGTCAAAAATAGACTTCTATTTCATACAACTGCAAGTATTATACAATTTTAAGACAATTTTCTGCTTCTTGTATTATATCTTGTTCAAATATGAACTTAAGAAACACATTTTTATATAATTCATTATTGCAATCAGACGACCATTGTTGGAATTTTATTCATACGATAAATATCTTTTACAATGAGAAAATATGTATACCTAAAAGAATTTTTCATATTAGTTGAAGATATTTGATGAAAAGTTATTTTCTTATACATCTGTTCCTCATATAATCTTCCAGGAAATTTATAAAATTTGATACTTCAATCGGCAATTTTATAAGAATTATTACATCCCCCACTGCATCACATAATATTTGACGTCCTATTATTCGCATTCATTGCAAATATTTTATAAAATAGAAATTGCAAATTTATTCTGACATAAAACATAACCTTGCTGTGTTTCAATGAGTAACAACTTTTGTCATTTTTGTCCGCTGTCGGCGCTGACTACTTTTGTGCACACCGCCTATAGGGCTGTTACAAGAATTTTTATATGCCTTTATTAAATTTAAAAAGATATCATTATTTAAATAGCCTCAAATTTGAAAATATCACCAAATATCCATTAGATATTTTACAATTAATTTTTGAAATTTGAATATTTTGAAAAAGTCACGTGATCTGAAACAGAATGTGACGTCACAACACATACATCTTCATCGGCTCCAATTGGTCCCTTATAGTGTCAATTCTTTGTGTTTTGTTACAAGTGTTGATAAATATATTGTCAAAGTTGTCAAACAAGTGTCAAATTTTTGAGTTTGGTTCGTGTTAGATAATACAAAATTCAATATAAAATGAGTAATTTACAGTATCATATTGTGCCTTCTTGCAAAAATGCGTTAGGAACAAACCTACTATTGAATTTATAAATATGCTAAAAGATGAGAAGAAAAGAAAATTGTGGCTAGAATCAGTAGGTCGAAGTGCTGATGCTTGGGTTTTTACATTTTATTTTACCTTAACTCTTTAACATACCTTATTTCGGCAACAGTAAAACAGTCGTTTTCTGATATAAATTCAGCCATCATCCAGCTTTCGATTTTCGGTATAAACTGTCCGACTTAGCTTGAGTGTATTCTGTATTAGCCATTATTACTCATTTATAATGGAAAATGTCAGCGTCAAATGCCAAATTAGAAGTTTGTTATTAACATATGATAAACTATCGCCTACGTTTATTTATCTAAATAAGAAAATTAAATGTAGGTGATGGAAAAACTGTTTTACTATTAGCTGTGAATGACGTAATGTATGTGCTTCTACGACACAGGAGTGGGGGGTTGTTTTTCATGACTATTTTTGGCGCCAATATTCGTATTTAATTATTTACAAAAATAACAACAAATTATTAAAAAAAAATCTGATGTGGCCAACACATAACCTCTCGCCAGATATTTTACCTGGTTGTACGCATAAAACGAAAAATATTCCTAAATACAAATACATATATTCATGTCTCACTACAATATAATTCTCACATATATTTGCAAAATATACATATATTTTCTTTATATTCAATATCCTGAAATTTTCTTTTTCTACTTTCCTTTTCTTTTTCTTTATGTTCGTCATTTTTTCGCAATTTCCTTTTATATTCTTTTTTACGTATATTCTTTTGCGTTGTTGACTTTTTTTATTTTCATAATCTTCATAATAATGTACAAATATTTTTGACAGAGGCATACAAATATTTTTGACAGTGACATTTATGTGTCAATTACAAACATTTGAATTTCTTGCCTTGTAGTAATTTTATCTGAGATGTTTTTATCAAATTATTTTATATGCCTTTCTTTATCTCTAAATCTATAGGTTATAATAATGAATTTATATTTATCGAATAAAGAATTTAACGTTCTTTAATATAAGTATTTACATAAATTTTCGATAAATAATATTTAGATGATGTTTTTCTTGTAACTACTACTTCCGGTTGTCCAATTGTTACCAAAACTGACTCGACTCTTCCCATTATTGTTAGATTGAGGAATCCGTAGTCCACACACACACACGCACACACACACACATACACGCACGCACGCACGCACGCACGAACGCACGCACGCACGCACGCACGCACGCAAGCACGTACGCACGCACGCACGCACGCACGCACGCACTCACTCACGCACGCACGCACGCACTCACTCACGCACTCACGCACGCACGCACGCACGCACGCACGCACGCACACACACACACACACACATACGGACATCATCGTAAAAATGTTATAATCGGATTCTAGAGACCTTAAAACGTGCTTATTCATTAAAATCTGGATATGCGATTTTTAGCATGAATACAATACCTCTCTTAGCGAGAGGTAATAATTATTAATATGAAAACTAATGCATAAACTTTCATTTAAAATACTTTTTGAGAAATGTGAAACAGGCTCATTTGCGTCGAGAAATCTCGGCGAAAATCTCGCCGGAGACGAGACATAATTTTATGAATTTGAGACGAAACGGGGCGAGTCTCGTCTTGTCTCGTCTCGACCGAATCACTCCTCGCTGTGAATAAAGTATACCTATTTTTTGGAAGTCACATGTTCATGTGGAATTGACACTAAAATCGGCTGTTGGATACCATTATATTATTATTTTTATTTTCTCAAAAGTTAAAAGTGAATACCCCTATAAACAAACCATGAAGATCCGCCATTTCCTCGAAAAATTACCAAAAAAAACTCAATAATCATCGCGGAATTCTTTGCTAATTAATCCAATTAAATCTCAATCAACACTCGTCGGAAAAACCGTCTTATTGCCAATCAACTCGGTTGAAAAAACTCTTCGAAATATCGACATTTGTTCAATTCCCTGCCTCTCTGCCCCGCCGCAATCCCGCGAAGAATGGCATTCTTGTGTTCGACAAACATAACATAGAGTTGGCTATGGATATCACAACCGTCTTTGATCTCTCGCCGCCAGCGACTTGGCTCCGCCCATCCAAGGCTTACTATGTGATATTGGCGTTTGATTTGAACAGAGGTGAGTGTTTGGATACAAGACAAGACAAGCAAAGCACCTGTTCTGGCCTGTTCTTGCCGAAAGGGCACTGTTTGATGTAGATACAGAGTGTGAATTGTTTTATAGACGGATGTAGGGGAGTAAATAGTTGCAGTTTTCGTTAGAACGTGAACACCAACGAAATTTGTCGATTAGAATGTAATTCGTTTATCTAAATACAAAATTTGATGTGTTGTTAATTTTTATTTATATAAATAAATAATAATGTTTTGTTAAAAACGGCTCAGATGGTTCAATGATTACGGTTAGGTAGAGCAACGGGGTCCCGGTTCGAATTCCGATGTGAACGCACTTTGTATTAGTCGTCAAAGAAAAGAAAAAAAACTGATTTTACCTGGTTGTACGCATAAAACAAAAAATATTTTTAAGTACAAATACATATATTCATGTCTCACTACAAAATAATTCTCACATATATTTGCAAAATCTATGGGATATTTTAATATAAATTATGTACAATACATACATTTTTTTATATTCAATATCCTGAAATTTTCTTTTTCTACTTTCCTTTTCTTTTTCTTTATATTCGTCATTTTTTCGCAAATTCCTTTTGTATTCTTTTTTACGTATATTCTTTTGCGTTATTGACTTTTTTATTTTCATAATCTTCATAATGATGTACAAATATTTTTGACAGTCGCATACAAATATTTTTTCCGACGACCACTACGAAAAGTACATAAATTCACACGCTAAACTATTACTGAAAGTTGGTCATTGCACATCACTAGCAATGTTGTGCGATATGAAGCTCGTTAGCCAATCAGATGCGTCCGTAACTGTGCGATATGATTTTATCACACGCTACGATAACTGAGCGAACTAACCTAAAAATTTGTATTTAAAAGTTTGACAGTTGCAGATAATTTGTTGAATTTACACGGATTAAGAAGGTTGAACCCTGATTTATCAGATTTTAACATAATTTTTGGTGAATTCTGATAGCAATGATGTTAACATAATCTGTTTTCATATGTATATACAGTTATGTCAATTTAAAAAATTGTGGTCGTCGGAAAAATATCGTGTACAACACGTGCTGAAAGGGTATTCCACACTCATGTGATTGAACCACTCGCCTTCGGCTCGTGGCTCAAACTTCACATTCGTGTGAAATATCCAACTTTCAGCACTAGTTATACAATATACTATTGATAGTGACGTTTATGTGTGAATTACAAACATTTGAATTTCTTGCCTTGAAGTAGTTTGATTTGAGATTTTTTACATCAAATTATTTTATATGCATTTCTTTATCTCTAAATCTATAGAAGCTATATTAATGAATTTATATTTATCGAATAAAGAATTTAAGGTTCTTTAATATAAGTATTTATATAAATTTTCGATAAATAATATTTAGATGATTTTTTTCTTGTAACTACTACTTCAAGTTGTCCAATTGTTACCAAAATTTAATCATATCTTCTCATTATTGTTAGATTGAGGAATCCGTAGTTAAAAATGTCTTAAGTCTTATAATATTTGAGAAATCGTGGATCCAACATCCACACACATATCCACACACACATACGGACATCGTAAAAATGTTATAATCGGATTCTATGGACCTTAAAACGTGCTTATTCACTAAAATCTGGATTATGCAATTTTTAGCATAAATTCAATACCTCTCTTAGCGAGAGGTAAAAATATATCAACTATTGGGATCTGCCTTTGAATAAAATTACCATGTCCAAAAATATTTTTAATAGGTATGATAACATTTCCAAATCTTGTCTTTCGTACGAGGGTCATGCTACAATTATACAGGTTGTCCCAAATTAATTGTGTTACCATTGGGATCTCCGAAACTATAAGAGCTACGAGGTCGGTTAAATGGGCAAAGGTGTGCAGTTATGAGTACTTTGAGTTATTAAAAAAAAACCTGAAAAAAAGCGCTTTTAGATAATATTAAATAACCATGTAATTATAAAAGATATAAAAAAATGTTTCATATAAAAGTTTTATGATTTGATGAGACAAACTTAAAACTGATGTCAAAATAAAATTCAAGATGGCGGTTTCCAAGATATTAACAGCAACTTTCGTATTTTAAACAAATTATGAAACCTATGCAAATGGTGAGAAATATGTTTAGGTTTCATAATTTGTTGAAAATGTAAACCGGACGAACTATGATTTTAGGCTTGTATTTATTTATAATGTAACGTGTGAGCTCCGCTCCTAAGCTGAACAAGCGTGACGATGACGCAATCGCGCTAGGAGCCGGGCTATGTAACAAACAAGCCGCGACGTGTTTCATTATTTCCGGTCGTCTGAACCTTTTGTGCTCATTGTTATTATGCGGTCGAACATTCTAGAGCTCTCTGGAAGTTAATGGCAGCTGTATAAAAGGGACGCAGCTATGCTCGGGAGTTAGTTACATTCAAGAGATATTCACATAGAGTGTTAGTGAGTTTGAGAAGCACAGCAGTATCGTAGTGAAGTGTCGAGTGGAGTAGGTACTCTGGACGTTACTGGTATACTAGGTTAGCTGTGGATGTGAATACTCGGTAGTGTTCGCAAGTATTGTGAAGCTAGGTATACAAGGACAGTAACAGCGAGTTGGAGTTGATATTTGGCATTGGTGTTGAAGAATTGTGGCATACGGATAGTTGGTGACACTGAGGCTGTGGAAGGAGAAAGTTAGTTACATAAATAAAGAGACAGTGAGATGAAAGGTGTGACTTCTGTCCGAGCAGTTGAATATACAGATGGAGTTAAGTCAGTTGAGTATATAGACGCTGTGAAGGTCGGTATATAAATATCGTGTAAACAGTTTACAAGAGTCTGCAACAGACCGGCAGTCTAAGATTGGAACGCGTAGTGAAATAAATAATTAGTAATATCGTGGAAATAAACAGTAGTGTTAATTGGTTAAATAAATAAATAAATAATGTTAGTGTTATCCAGTTAATTATAGTTTAAGTCTCAATTAGTTTTTAATAATTGTTTAATATTAGTAATAGTCAGTTTCATTATAGTTTAATAAACACTTGTTTTAATTAATAATAATTGTCTAATATTTACACTTCACCCAATATAAATTTATATTTATGTAACAACTATTTTAGAAAGTGGGTTAATTCAAAGTGTTGGCGGAACCTTTGGGAGCAATCCGAGGGGTAAGGGGTGCATTTCGCGTGGGAGGTGAGAACCCATTTAATTTTTATTCGGATGAGAAATTTAAAATCTGATAATGAAGGCTGGTCGTGCTCTGAGAGCTAATTCAAATATGCAAAAAGGGTTGAAGAATTCAGAGCCCTCTGGTGACTGCCCCACCCCCTCATCGACAACCCTCAATTTGGTGAAAAAAGAAGAAGAGAACCGTCGCGGTCTGAAAAGTAATTGAGTTTAAAATTTAATTTCTTTTTTCGAATTTCTTAAGAAAATGCCGCAAAAAATCGCCTTGATGGAAAGTTTAACAATTTATATTTTCCTTCGAGAAAATAGAGGAAAATTAAATCAAGAAATTGATGTCGGAAAATGTGAAAAGAGTTGAAATAAAAGCAAGCGGCATGTTTAAATTTTTATTAAAACTCGATTCTACGCCCGACATTAATCCGTTTCACAAAGTTCTTCACCCGAAAGAATTGTGAAACAATGGTTAGTTGGATCACTTTATAAGGAAAAGGTTATGGATTCAAATACCGCGCCTAGAAAACTATTAACCGAAACATGCAGCTGGATTCGAATAGCTCTAAATCTGCTATAAGTGGCCTCCTTCACTATTTCTTTTAAATATTTTTATGAAATTTTATCTAAAATGAAAACGATCTGTGGTTCCACTAAGTCTTAATTATTGTTCATTACACCGTAATAATTTTTTCCTACCTCCATCCAATTTGACTAGTATTACAGAACTCAAAATCGTACAGAAATGCGCTGTTGCTGACCTAGGCCGGCAAAAGGAGTTGGCATTACTGTTCTGGTGATATGTCAATTTAAGATTATTTTCAACACAAGAATTAGCAAAATGTTTACTAATTTTAGGAGTAAATCTTTAATTGTTGTAACTTAAATAACTAAATTTTGTCATAAAAATAATAATATGCTGTCATAACTGACATCTCGTATAGATTAAGTTCCAACTTTAGGACTAGTTTGTTTTGTAACTACAACTAACTTCACGTGATACAATTGAGTTTCCGCCATCTGTCATTAAAAATATGCGAAAGTATATAAAATATATGTAACTAATGTTTGTATGTTATATTTTCAATAGATATAAAATAATTACGCATTTTAAGCTTAAATGTAAGTAATTATAATTAAACTTGCAATGCAAAACCGATAAAAATATATGTTCATTTTTTTAGGTTATGTAACATAGAATAAAGTGTGGAGATCTAGTATTTGCAAAATAAACTCGGTCTCGCAAATGTTCAGTTTCCGGCCTAGTGATACAAATAACTATTTTGTGCCTCCGTCCACTATTAATTAATTCCAAATCGTCCGGAAACACAAGTCTACGGCGGCAAAAGAAGTTCGCATTACTGTTCTGGTGATATGTTAATTTAAGACTATTTTCAACACAACACACATTAAATATAGTTTGAAATATCAAATACTATAGAGTTGACACTAGAAAAGTAACCAAAAATTGTTGATCAATTTATTTTCGTAAATAGATCGATCGATTTTTCGGTTTTACACGTACCAATAAATTGAAGGTCGCAGTCGATCAATAAATCGGTCGATTTATCGTTAAGTGTAATACAGCCATTAGTATGATTGTAGGGATGATGAAAAATAATTGGAGATACAGTCGTGGTAAACAGTGTTTATTAAATAGTAATTTAATTAACTTTCCTACGTTTCGATTCCAAATGAATCATCATCAGGGATCTGGAATACATTTTTTTACATATAATACAAAATGTATTCCAGAGCCGTGATGTTAATTTATTTGGAATCGAAACGTAGGCAAGTTATTTAAATTACTAATTAATAAACACTAACTACCACGACTGCATCTCCAATTATTTCTCATTATCTCTTTCAATTTCAAATCTTCTGATGTTGCCAACATGGAAAATCCCTACGTCCAGAAACTGCTTTACGTGTGCTCTTATTTAAAAAATACTCGCACTTGCAAACGTGCAGTTTCTAGACTAGTGATAAAATTAACTATTTCCCCATAAGGGATTCATTAATGTGTACAAAATCGTTTATTAATTACCTATTAATGCATGATTTATTATTAGTTAATGATTTTGGTGATTTTGGTTTAAAAACATAGTTATGATATAATATTTGATAATCTCTATTTTATTAAGATATACGTGTAACAAAAAAATATTGTAACTAAGATGTGTTCTAATTGGTGATTAATAATGTCAATCATTATTAATCGCCCTTATTCACACAAGTGAGAGTTAAATATCTATTAATGTACAGGTCAATTCATATTTTTTTGGTTAGACTTAAAATCCAATCCAATGGAATTGGAAGATTTCGGTGCTATTCTGTAACTTTATCATTATCTTTAACGATCGTTAAATTAATGACAATCGTTTATTTTTAATGATCAAGATATCGATTGTCTCAATTTTCGTATTCTATACATACAATCATTTTCTTTGTCATTCATTATTTGACAATTTTGCGCATTTCGCGCTCATATGAATTTAGTAGTCATTTACCAATACATATTTCAATTCTTTAATTAATCACTCACAGAATTGCGAAAAAAAAAGTTTTAATAATGTAAAATGTAGGTATCTAAAATTTTCCAAAAAAGAAAAACAGTACCTAATTTAAGAAGAGTAATATAAAATATTTTTTAGTTGTAAATAATTGTATAAGCACATGTTCTATTGAGCGCCTGAATACTATTATTTTTTATTGATTACAACAAATGATATTTTGAGTATTGCTCCATAATACTCATTGCACAAATTAATCCTACAAAAGGATTATGTTGTATTTGAGAAGAATAATTATGATTTACTATCAGATATATTTTATTTATTTAAAAACTACGATGGAATTTTGAAAGCTGAGTGATTTTATGTTTTTTCATCTTTTCCACCGATATTCTCCTGATGTACAATTAAAACTTTGTAGAAAAAAGTAAAAGAAATATCCTTCCAAACGCATATTTCTCTGGCATTGTTATATTGAAAACTATAACTGTAAAATGATTGATTACAATAAAGAATATTTTATTGATAACATGAATGAATCGAATAAAGGAAATTTCATCAATGTTTTAATAATAGCAATTTGCGAAGAAAAAATACAATAAAATTGTGGTGGAAATTATAAATATATAGTTTCGAATGAGCCTCGCATGTCATAATAATTGCTCTGGGCCTCGCGGTTTTTAGCAGTAGCGCGCCCCCCGAATGTCATTTCTACCATTTCGCAGATGAGGCTTGAGTGTTTTGATTGAATATTGGGCGAGTTCTCGGATTACTTAAAAGATTTGTTTAAAATTTTCATCGCATAAGAATAGAGGGTCACTTGCATTTCTTAGTGCCTTGTTGTAAATACATAACCTAAATCTATAAACAATATAAAATGCTTACTTGTATATTTTTTCAATTATGTATATTGCTTTGAAAGTAGAGGAGATATATAATTTTAACTGATACTTTTATCTGATTTTGACATTTGTTATCGATCATTAATATGATAACGACAGCATATTACTGATCGATAAATTTCAGTGTGTTATCGACTATCATTAACCAATTTTAATTTCATCGCATAAGAATAGAGGGTCACTTGCATTTCTTAGTGCCTTGTTGTAAATACATAACCTAAATCTATAAACAATATAAAATGCTTACTTGTATATTTTTTCAATTATGTATATTGCTTTGAAAGTAGAGGAAATATATAATTTTAACTGATACTTTTATCTGATTTTGACATTTGTTATCGATCATTAATATGATAACGACAGCATATTACTGATCGATAAATTTCAGTGTGTTATCGACTATCATTAACCAATTTTAATAAACAAGTGACTTACAGAATCCCAATTTGAATTGTAATAGATCATTATCGAGGTAATGATTGATAAATGATAATGATTGAGTTACAGAATAGCGCCGAATATTTGTAAGTTATTGGGAGCATTCCGTATTATTTATTTCTTGTATTGAGTAAAAAATAAACCACATGTAATAAAAATGAGTCCAAGCTAAAATATTTCCAGAGTTAATGTCTTTTCTCGGAAATAAAAAACCTGTGTAAAATCGGATTCCCGAGTATTCCGATACAGGTGTTCAGATAGAAGATAAGCTCCCAGTGCTGCAACCTTAACCATAAATCCCTAAACATGTCACTAGACAGGGTGTTTGACAGTCTTACCAACCCTTAAACCGAACATTCAATCCAGGATATTTCTACAAGATTTCGAAGGGCGATATTATTTGTCGATCAGTATCTCCCACAAAATTTAAAGCTGCCAACAAATTTTTGGAATTTTTGGGAGTTTGTAGTCGTATATCTTGTTTTATTGCTGCAGTCTTTAAGCGGCATTAGAAGAAAATAAAATTTAAACTGTTATAAAAATAGCACTAAAACTGGATAGGTACTGATTTTGATAATTTACATTTTACCAAATTGACGCGTCTTTAAAATTTAATTTATTGTATTTTAGAAAACATAAATGTTCTTAATATCTTTACAGGACCATCATAATTTTATGGAGGTCTCAACAGAGAACTACAGACTTTAAAGTAAAGATTGTTGAACATTCTTTCCCAATATAGGTTTCCCAGAAGATCAATTTTATACGAGTATTCCGTTGTTGACAAAACTAAAGACTACAGCGTATACAAATAATTTACAATGGGATTTCTTCACCGTACTAAAAAAATATAATATGGGTCATTTATATTAAAATTAGACCTTAAAAATGTATGATAGACAGTCCTATTTGGAAGGCAGTTGTTAGCAACGTTGCAAAAAAAATTAACTAATAGAAACAAATATAAAGCCTGTCATTTTCCTATTTTATTCAGTATTCGCACTTATTATTGGTTATTTGCAATGGCAATTTTGATACAAAATAAAAACTTTCTTAAAAAATCTGATGTGGCCAGCACATAACCTCTCGCCAGATATTTTACCTGGTTGTACGCATAAAACGAAAAATATTTTTAAATACGAATACATATATTCATGTCTCACTACAAAATAATTATTTTAATATAAATTATGTACAATACATACATTTTCTTTACATTCAATATCCTGAATTTTTTTTTCTACTTTCCTTTTCTTTTTTATTAATTTTTTCGCAAATTCTTTTATATTTTTTTTAGGTATATTCTTTTGCGTTGTTGACTTTTTATTTATTTTCATAATCTTCATAATGATGTACAAATATTTTCGACAGTGGCATACAAATATTTTTGACAGTGACATTTATGTGTGAATTACAAACATTTGAATTTCTTGCCTTGAAGTAGTTTGCTCTAAGAATTTTAACATCAAATTATTTTATATGCATTTCTTTACCTCTAAATCTATAGAAGATATAATAATGAATTTATATTTATCGAATAAAGAATTTAACGTTCTTTAATATAAGTATTAACATAAATTTTCAATAAATAATATTTAGATGATTTTTTTCTTGTAACTACTACTTCCGGTTGTCCAATTTTTACCAAAACTGAGTCAACTCTTCCCATTATTGTTAGATTGAGGAATCCGTAGTTAAAAATCTCTTAAGTCTTACAGTATTTGAGTTATGGTGAATCCAACATCCACACACACACACACACACACGCACGCACGCACGCACGCACGCACGCACGCACGCACGTACTCACGCACGCACGCACGCACGCACGCACGCACAGACGCACGCACACAAACACACACACACACACACACACACACACACACACACACACACACACACACACACACACACACGGACATCATCGTAAAAATGTTATAATCGGATTCTAGGGACCTTAAAACATGCTCTCTTAGCGAGAGGTAAAAATCTGATGTGGCCAGCACATTACCACAGACAAACATATGTTTGTCTGTGACATTACCTTCCGTCAGCTCTATGTATTTTGTATAAATGTCATACAGAAAGTTCCTTGCAAAACATTCTATTTCTTGTACATTATCTTAAAGCAGTTGTATATATTTTATACAAATTCCATACAGAAAGCAAAAGAGCCTACATTTCCAGTAAAATTATAACACAAACATACTGTCAACTGCACTTGACACTGGCACCTTTCAAACAGAATTTTCTTAATTTAGCAGCTGTTTCCAGAGTTATAGCATAGCTGGCTAATATATGATATTGTAACGTTTTCATTTATTTGGGTGAAGTGTAAATATTAGACAAATATTAGTAATTAAAATAAAAGTTTATTATAACGATAAATAGATATTAAATATAATTAAAAGATGATAAATATAACAAACACTACGATTAACAAATATTAAACACTAATTAAGACTAAGAATATTATAAGACACAAACACTAAGATTATTTATTTAAACAATATATAGCTCACTTATTTATTTATATAATTATATTTATTTATGTTTACCACTTGTCGACTATCTGTTTATATCACCAACTGTTTAACACGCAACGCTTATTTATATCAGACTATCCAATGCCTTCGCTAACAGTGCTTATATACTCCGGCAGTTGTATTCCAGAAATTTCTAGAGCACTATTCTAGACAAAAACTCTAACACAATAGGTTACATCAACCGCGTAATTAAGCAGGTTCCGACAAGTCTGTTGCGTCATCACTAACAATAGATACCCGCTCGACCCCGCGACAGCGGGGGCGACAGCGACGGGGATAGCGGCGGTGACTGTGGCGGCGACGGCTGGCACTGCACATTACAATATTTAATTTCTTTATAATTTTTTTTAACTCTATAACCATTTAATATGAAGTATAAAATGCATTCAAATCATATAGAGAATAAAATATTGTGAAAAAAATGATATTTAACATCGTTTTTTAAAGAAAAACTGTTAAAGTCTTCAAATGAGGGTACTTCCGATTGACCAATTCTGACCAAAATCTAATCAGCTCTTCACATGGATGTATCGAAGAGGAATACGAAAGAATTATAATTTTTGGGATTGTAGTATTGGAGTTATAGCATTAGAAAATTTTGTCACACACAGTCACACACACACACACACACACACACACACACACGCACGCACGGACGCGCACACGCGCACACACGCACACACACACACCCGCGTACGCACACGCACACACACATACACATACACAGGACATCTTCGTGAAAATGTTAAAATTGGATTCTAGGGACCTTTAAACGAGGTCATTTACCAAAATCTCGAAATGCGATTTTTAGCACGATCCCTATACCTCCCTTACCAAGAGTAGCAGGAGGTAAAAATCTGATGCGGCTTACCTAAAGGTGACGGAAGGTAAAAAGTTGCCACAGGCACCTCTTCTCGCTTTAAACTCATTTTTAAGAAACACAACAAACAAAACAAATCAGAATACAGAATTAGATTATAACACGAATGACGGACGCTAAAAGAATGACACGTACAGTACTATGGAGAGGGACGTAAGTCAACGAGGGGGGGGTTTGTTTGGACGCAAGATCTTCTATCTCTCTCTTGCGTGTGACGTCAATTATGTAAGTGTCTGTTGATAAACTAAAAGCTAAATAAAGTTATTATTATTCCTCATTATTATTAAATTTACAGGATCGCCAAACTTTTTAATTATTTCTGATTTTCAAAGAGCACAAAATTGGCTCATGTTGTGACCTTTCCACGTCAGCATTGAAAGCCCTTAAGGTGACACCTAGCTAGCACCCTCAACGGTACAGATATACCATCATTACTGCAATCTAATAATAATCATGAGAATGGCACACCCCGAAATGGGTAATAAACCGTGACGATATATTTATATTTATTATTCAATCTGTAGTGCACCATCCGAATCTTTTTTCGTTTTTTCTCATCTTACACGATCTTCGTGCCTTCACGTTTACGTCAGAATGACTTTAAGGCAACCACGGTCAAGAAACAACTGTATTTATTTTACAAATTTATTGTGGAAAGATGGGATCTCTTTCGCAATTATATGTGATGAATGCCGCGTCCCTGGAATGACAGGTATAAGAGTATGCCACCTGAATATATTACGGCGTAGCCCGCACCACATAGAGATTGAATCTACGGTGTTGTGAGTTGAGCCAAAGTCAAAGCTCTTGATTTATATACAATTGCTTTATTTCGACTTTGTTTACACAAAGAAAAATTGTTTTATATCAGTTAGGCTAGCTATTGTATCAAATTTCATAACATATTTTTATTGTTTCTTTTATATTTTATAAGTAAATATATTAACATAGCTTCTATTTATTATTTTTAGAGAACAGTTCATATTCTCCTATAAAAAATCTGATGTGACCAACACAACCTGCCGCTATTTAATTTTCATTAATTTAAATATACATACTTACATATTTAGTTATGCTGTATTAAAATCCATTCCATGTAACTATAGTTCTATTTACTATTTTCTTTTTAAAACGTTACTATTATTAATTTGAAATGATTAGTTCTTTGACAGT
>OY720461.1:27640975-27725975 GCA_963082715.1 Harpalus rubripes | reverse complement strand
TTTTTGAAAAAACACAAAATTCGCGATATTTTTTGAACACACCTCGTATGTAGGAGAGAAAATTGATTTTGCGTGTAAACGCACCTTTATTTATATTAAAAATTATAGACTACGTGTGTATGTATTATAATATTGTTACGCCTTTTATTCATATTTTAATTTTATGCTTAACAATATTGTATTACTTATCAAACTTATATTTTACTTGAAAGAAAGTAACTAACGGAGTGTCTGGCTGAGTGCGTTCTGATGTTCTAGGTTCGAATCGGACCGATGTCAACCTAGAAAATTATTTACAATTTTTAAATAGCATAAAAGTGACTCCTGTAGTCTTTTCGCCATAACAGCTTGGAGAACCGGTACCTATGTCTCGTACAGCGTCTTTTAAATTCGAGGGATCGGCATAAAACGATTAAACCTTCTTAGACTACTATTTAATTTTAACACCTTTACACAAATTGTTTTATATTTTTTGGTATTACTTGACTGTTAGTATGATGAGAAATAATTGGAGATGCAGTCGTGGTAAACAGTGTTTATTAAATCTTAATTTATTTTAACTTTCCTACGTTTCTATTCCAAATGAATCATCATCAGGAATAATTGAAGTATAGTTGGAAAATAAAATCATTGCATTACAAAATCAAAAATGTAAGGATGAAAATGTCATCAGGAGTTATTTTTAGTTGTTTCTGATGTATGCACGTATTTTATTACCTCTGATATTTTTTGCCGACATTTTCATGCTTCATTATCCCTGATGATGATTCATCTGGAATCGAAACGTAAGAAAGTTAATTAAATTACTATTTAATAAACACTGTTTTCCACGACTGCATCTCCAAATTGTTTTATGTTTATAAAATTTGTAGCAGTCCTAACTGATCTGTTACAAATGATCCAATAGCCGATTTCCACTTCTACCTGAGCCTTTGATTTGTAAGTTCGAATGTTTTATTCACAGCGGGGCTTCATAAAAGTAAAATATTTTTTAAACCAATTTTTAGAGAATATGAGATAAATAACTCCGATTATGTATTAGTATATTACATAATTATATTGGAGCAATTTATTTAACCTGAAAAACGAGTATAACGGCCCGAGTTTTGTGCGTTTAGTTACATTGAGTTCAGGTATCTTTTAAAAAATTATATACGAAAAATATCCAAATATCGACAAGTAAAGTCAACGAAAACTAACAATTCTCTTATTTTTACCTTCCGTCACCTTTAGGTTTTAGGTAAGGAAGGTATTGTATTTGGTCAAAAAATTCGATGATGAGTTTTTAATGAATAAGCACGTTTTAGGGTCCCTAGAATACGATTTTACTATTTTTACGATGATGTAGGTATGTATGTGACGATTCTTTCGGATCGCATAACTCGAATATCGCACCTTTCCAAAAATTATAATTTTTGCGAATTCCAATTCTTTGCATCCATATGAAGAGCTGCTTAGATTTTGGTTATAATTGGTCGACCGGAAGTACCCTAATTTGAAAATTTTAACAGTTTTTCTTGAAAAAATGTTGTTAAATATATTTTTTTCACATTTAATGTTATTATGAATATTAAAGAATATTTTATTCTTTATACAATTTGACTACATTTTATACTTCATATTCAATGAATATAGAGTTAAAAATTATAAAGAAATTAAATTTCATAAAGCAGCCAGCTGTGCTATAACACTGGAAACATCTGCTATAATAAGAAAATACTGATTGACGAATGTCAGTGTCAAGTGCAATAGGCTACTTGCGTGGTACTGAAAATCTTATATCTATCACTAAGTACCTAAAGTAAAGTTGAATAAATTAAGAGAGAAGATTTTTTTGATGCCATTATTTTGAACTGGGGAAAGGGATGCATATTGAAGAATGTAACCTGTAGATGGCGAGTGAGTGCGAGTTTTAATTTGATTTTGACATTAGTTCATTTTTCTTTCACTGACTCTCTTCTTTATTATTTACAATTTGCGTGGTTTCTGTTAGTTTTATTACGTATTTCGATTTGTTAAGCAGGATTTTGAAGGATTTTAATTTAGCTTATACTCGTATAAGATTAAAATGACAAACGAAAATATTAACCTCTAAACGTGCTCCAAACTATTATTCAAACGTTAAACAGATGATCTGTCATGTTTAAATTACCCGCACATGCCGTTGCTATTGGACGTACCGATGTTATTGCTTTACGGCTATTCATTGGTTCGGCGTAATTCTACGTCATACAAGGCGATAATTTAAATATTAAAATTTCAATAATTTTTTTCTGGCTAATTAATGAAAAGTTTGACAAAAGCAAAAATATGGGTAGCAAGTTTTTATCGTCTTTTCAAAAATATTAAATAAAAAAAGGCACGCAAATAGCCCATTGATATAGTATGTTTGTGTTATAATTTTACTGGAAATATATAGAATCTTTTTCAAGAAACTTTCTGCATGGAATGTGTACAAAATACATACAACTGACTGAAGGTAATATCCTGGAAATCTGGAATGTTTTATGTTTTGCAAGAAACTTTATGTGTGGAATTTGTACAAAATACATATAACTGACGGAAGGTAATGTGCTGGCCACATCAGATTTTTTAAAATAATTATAATATACTAACATAAATTTGTTACAGCCCTAATCTTAATTACCTATACCTGTCCCCATAAGTAGTAAAAATATGTTTAAAATATTCTACTTCTATTACTCTTCCTATGAATAAAACATACTTCTTTCTTGGAAATCATAAGATCGTCTGTTGATGTACCCTTTAGCAGAATGGTACACCCAGAACCCAGAAATGGGTAATAAGCCGCAGTGACATATTTCCATTTATTTATTTCTTTTACTAGATAATATATCAAAGACATTTGCATATGGAATGAACTATTATACCCCACAGAAATTTTGAGAAGAGATAACTAAATGTTTCATTATTCTTTTTGAATTCTATCCGAAAGGTTAAAGACGGGATAAATATTTTATAAAAACGCTGATAAATAATATTAATGGGTTTAAAATATTGCTGATTAGTTTTTGTTAAAATACTTTATTGAGTTTTTTGTCAGCAGATGTTCTTTTTTTGTCGGCGAATCTTAAGAAGTCAAAAACAGATGTAGAAAAATAAAATTAATTTAATTGAGGTAATATAGAAGACCTTCGAGATCAATAGAGTGAATTTTTGATCGAAAATAAACGATTAGTTTCACAGTCAGAGACATGGACTTAATTCTCGAATTGAAATCATATACAGGCTGGGCCAAAAGTTAGTATTATTGAAGTATGTCGTTGAAAATATATTTGGATAACAGTTTTAAAATTAGAAAGATATAGACTAGTTTATTTTTATACAAAAATATTTTATTAACAATATTTTATTATTATGTACAGTAAAGAAGTCCGATCAAGATCAAGGCCATCTACGAATTGTATGAATTAAGATTTTAGCTACGACCATTCTGTCAAATTCAGTAGTGTCGTTTGCTTAGTTTTTCTAAAGGTGCATAAGATACTAAAATTATATTGTTACTACGTGTGTTCAAAAAAATTCCTAACTCGGAGTAGGCTATGTACAAAGGAACGTATGTCAATTAATTAAATGTCAATTTGACATAAGATATTGTCAAAAATGTTTTGTAAAAAAATCAAAGCTTTTCTTCCTGTATCTTATTTTAGAATTGGAAACAAATAAGAAAACGGCGAATGTCAATATACTGTATCCTTCTTTATTGTCTTTTCTCTTTAAAATTACATTTCAAGATCAATTTTGACAACCTGACTTATGAACTGAATAATGATCAGACACACGTTTCTCTGTTCATAGCCTACTCCCAGTTAGGATTTTTTTTAAACACACTGTATAAAAATCTGATGTGGCCAGCACATTACCTTCCGTCAGTTCTATGTATTTTGTATAAATGTCATACAAAAAGTTCCTTGCAAAAGATTCTATTTCTTATACATTACCTTAAGGCAGTTGTATTAATTTTATACAAATTCCATACAAAAAGTTTCTAGCAAAAGATCCTATATTTCCAGTAAAATTATAAAAAAAACATACTGTCAACTGCACTTGACAGTGACACCTTTCAATCAGAATTTTCTTAATATAGCAGCAATTATAGCATAGCTGGCTAATATATGATATTTAATATCTATATAATTTTTTAACTCTACATCCATTTAATTAACATTAAATGTGAAAAAATGATATTTAACATCGTTTTTTGAAGAAAAACTGTTAAAATCTTCAAATAAGGGTACTTCTGGTTGACTAATTATAACCAAAATTTAATCAGCTCTTCATATGGATGTACAAAAGGAGAATACGAAAGAATTATAATTTTTTAAATTGTAGTATTGAAGTTATCGTAGACGAAATTTTTGTTACACACACACACACGCATGCACGCGCGCACACACACACACACACACACACACACACACACACACACACACACACACACACACACACACACACACACACACATACAAACATCATCGTGAAAATAGTAAAATCGTATTCTAGGGACCCTAAAACGTGCTTATTCATCAAAAACTCAACACTGAATTTTTTGACCAAAGACAATACCTTCCTTACCTAAAGGTGACGAAAGTATGTTACTGTAAAAGCATCCAAAGTTCAAAACTAAGTCAATTGGTAAGTTTATTGGCAAATATAACACGAAATATATGAAAAAAAATATACTGCACAGTATCAGCGTCAGTAACACTGACAGAAAATAACGATATACGCACGACTATGAATCAAGGTAGGTATATCTGAATTAAGTATAATAAATAAACTTACGTTATAGCGAAAGTATTGTCAACAACGAGCATCGTTTTAAAATGGAATGTCGTAACTTTGTCGAAACAATATGAATTTTTGAAAGGTACGTAATGCATAAATTTCTTATTCTATTTGTAAATAAAATAATATATTTTATTAATTTTTACCCATTTCTGGATGTATCAAACTACGTACAACAGTTTCCATCTATTTAGGGACACTTACAGCTGTTTTAGAAAGTACACCACAAGGTTTTCTTAAATATAATAATAGTAAAATGAAGTAAATTTTATCATGCTTTGAAATTTTGACTATTGAATGATTAAAAAAGAATCTGTGCAACCCCGAATCTGTAAATTAAACTGGTGCCTATTTATTGAGTCTACTAATAAAATGTATTACGTGGGTTACACTAGAGTATTGAGAGTAATAAAATCAGATAGGCTGCGAAAAACATAGTTTTAAACAGTTATTTATCTGTGATTAAATTACAAAAGTTAGATTATAGTTATCGTTATTAAATATAAATCGTGGAATTAACCTTCCAATGATGAATTATAATATACGCGTCTATACATAAATTCTTATGAACAATGTTCTGTGTACAATAAAGTTGTGTGATGTCGGCACACCCTGTAAGTTTGATCTCAAATGATCAAACTATATCAAACAGTAGACAATCAGTGGCTATAGGTAATCAAAGTCGCCTCAGGGTTCCTAACCTACTGCTGTGTTGGGCAAGTTGTAAGATGGATACATCCCATATCATCGTATGATTGACAAAGGCTATGAACGCCATATGACAATGGGAGGAAGTCGATTGTTTAGATGGGGTATAATCATAACTCTGGAATAGATAGGGTTTGAATTTAATCTTAGACGATTCTTAATAGTTTGGATATTATAAGGGATGTATATGTTGCTTAATGTATATAAAAGAAGACTGGTTGGGAGATTCTAAGAAGTAGAAGGAAATAATAATGAAGAGCATTACTCATTACTGTTAAAAGGAACTAAGATAAAAACAACTGTAGTTTAAGAAAACTTGGTTTATTGTTTAGCAAAAATACATGCAATTATTGGAATTCATTAAAGTCTTAGGAAGTAATAATATGTATATAAAAATTAAAATTAAAACTAATTATCCAATAAAAAAAAATTATCAAAATAAGAAAGCGAAATGCATCAGTTGTTGACATTTGTCAGTTATCAAATTTTTACCTTCCGTCACCTTTAGGTAAAATTCGATGGTGAATTTTTGATGAATAAGCACGTTTCAGAGTCCTTGGAATAAGATTTTACTATTTTTACGATGATGCTTTTTCGGATCCGATAACTCAAATACTGTATCTCCTAAAATTATAATTCTTTCGTATTACATCTCTTTACATCCATGTAAAGATATGATTTGATTTTGGTTATAATATGTCAACCGGAAGTACCCTCATTTTAAGATTTTAACAGTTTTTCTTGAAAAAACACTGTTAAATATCAATTTTTCATACTTCTTATTATAAATATTAAAGAATATTTTATTCTCCACACGATTTGATTACATTTTATACTTTATATTCAATGGATATAGAGTTAAAAAATTATAAAGATATTAAATTTCATAAAGCAGCTAGCTATGCTATAACCATGGAAACCGTTACTATATTAAGAAAATGCTGATTGACAGATGCCAGTGTCAAGTGCAGTTTACATGTTTGATGTTTGTGTTATAATTTTCCTGGAAATATAGAATCTCTTAGATACATGAAACTTTCTGTAGTGAATTTGTACAAAATATGGAACTGCCGGAAGGTAATGTGCTGACCACATCAGATTTTTAGTACCTAGTTGTTTACACATAAATGTACCAGTAGTAAACACCTTGTAAAATATGTCGTATGTCTAATGTTTTCTGAAATAACTTACTTCAGTAGATGGTTCCCAAATTAGATGCCACAGAATTTTGGAATTAACAGTAATTCAGTGTTTTTTTTGCATTTTTGTGATTTTTTATGGTTTCTATTCTTTCTCTTCTAATTTGAAAATAAACAGGTGTTTTAGTGAAACATGTAGTTACATTTATGAGAAATCAAATAATGTAAATACTATAATAATTTTAAAAAAATCCATGTGGGTTTAAGGTCAGTAAAAAAATGCTAAAAATGTAAAATTTGAAAACGTACTATTAACGATTTTTACCTTCCGTCACCTTAGGTAAAGAAGATATTGTCTTTGGTCAAAAAATTCGATGATGAGTTTTTAATCAATATGCACGTTTTGGGGTCCCTAGAATACGATTTTACTATTTTTACGATGATGTCTGTATGTGTGTGTGTGTGTGTGTGTGTGTGTGTGTGTGTGTGTGTGTGTGTGTTCGTGCGTGCGTGCGTGTGTGTGTAACAAAAATTTCGTCTGCCATAACTCTAATACTACAATTTCAAAAATTATAATTCTTTCGTATTCTTCTTCGTTACATCCATATGAAGAGCTGATTAGATTTTGGTTACAATTGGTCAACCGGAAGTACCCTCGTTTGAAGATTTTAACAGTTTTTATTGAAAAAACTATGTTAAATCTCATTTTTTCACATTTAATGTTATTATAAATATTGAAGGATAATTTATTCTCTATACGATTTGACTGCATTTTATATTTAATATTAAACGGACATAGAGTTAAAAATTTATAAAGAAATAATGGGTCGATTCTGTACACATCTGTAAATCTTACAGATCTGTAACTCTGTAAAAACCTGACAAATACGCGTCTATTTTTGTTGATTAATATAAAATTATACATAAGAGTGCAGGTTTCGTTGCGATTTTGTTCATTATTTAAAATTTACAGAACTGTAGATTTACAGATGTGAACAGAATCGACCCATAAATTTCATAAAGAAGCCATAGCTATGGAAACAGCTACTATATTAAAAAAATTCTGATTGAAAGATGTCAGTGTCAAGTGAAATTGACATAGTGAGTTTGTCTGTTTTTTGCAAATTGAGTTTATTTGTAAAGGATTATTATTCTACCAAACCGATATTTTTCGCATTGTTATATCGAAATAATAATTGTAAAGGTGTGTTAATTATAACAAAAAATATTTATATTGATTACAAGAATGAATCCAACAATGATTTAGTAGAAAAAAGTAAAATAAATATCCTGCTAAACGAATAATTTACTGGCATTGTTATATTGCTAGCTATAAATGTAAAATTGTTGATTACAACAAACGAAATGACGATCAAAAATATTAAATGTATATATGAATCAATAATTCTAATTTAATTAGTTTTAAAAATATATGTAAGTATCTAAATATTACTTATAATACAATAAGTCCTCAATACAATGTAAAATAATTTGTGATTTCCTATAATTGTATACGTTGTGTGTTAAACGCGGCCTACCTATATTTATCTCTCTCTTCATTCGCCTGTTACATTATGGGTGACGTTTTTTCTAGCCTTTTGTCCACTCCTTATATATTATACTTCGTAGTATTTAAACAACAATTCCGCAAATCGGTTACAAAAAATTCCCGGAGATGGTTCACCAGATGAGATGACTTTTGTGCCAAAATTCAAATAATAATAGAACCCATCGTTTTACTATTGTTTAGATTTTGACACAAAGGTCATTTTCCCTGGTAAACCATTTCTTCCAGACTTACGTTATATTAACTGCAAAAGCAAGATTTAAAACAGTAAAATTTGTTTATTTAATGTATTTCATACTCTAAGTGTCAACTACGGGTGCTATGTGAATTACCGATGATTTTGCCTTATTTTGAACATATTATTTATTCATATATACAGATCATAAGTGGTAAATTTTTGACGGAAATTTTTTCAGATTGTTACGAGAGCCGGTTGCCTAGCAATTTACTGAGTGACATTGACAAAAAAATCACGAGTTGTCAAACGAGTGATTTTTGATAAATGTCACGAGATAAATTGGCAACAGGCTCGAGTAAAGCAAACGAAAAAAAATTCCAGGATAAAATTTAACCACGAATGGTATTCGGATGACTATTTCCAAAATAAAAATCAGGTAATCATTTACATAATTTTTTTCTTGGCAAAAATCTTGTAATTTTATTGTGTAGAGGTATAGGGCGCGAGCAGACACGTGACTCGAGGGACCTTGACGTGCTTAAAATCAGCTGATTTGTCTGCGCATGTCATTTCGACAAGAACAATGTCATGTTGACAAGACCAAAGTTTTGACTTATTTTGATTTTTAACTGCAAAAATGTTATTATTTTTAATTACATGTGTTTTACTGCCCAAAAATTGTAAAATATTAACATTTTAGCAATTCAAAGTTAAAATAAGTCAAAACATTGGTCTTGTCAACATGACATTGTTCTTGTCAAAATGACATACGCACACAAATCAGCTGATGTCAAGCAAGTCAAGGTCGCTCGAGTCACGTGTCTTCTCACGCCCTATTATATTTTAGTTTGCTTTTTCAACGTTTTAAATAGATTCCTGTCCGAATCGACTCATTTTTAATAAAAACTGATAACACTGAAATTATACAGACTTTGACAGGTATGTAAACAATATATTTCTAAAACGTCAAAAAATTTTCGCTTATCAAAACTCACTTACTTGTAAAAATACGACATCTTATTGGCTTAAAAGGTGCGAAAATTTTTTTGTGTCAGTGTTTTGTCGAAGTGAAACTTGGTAACTAGGTAGAATCCTGAATTTGCATTGGTTTATATATTTATGAGTGAAATAGTCATATATAATATCATAAGTGGTAAATTTTTGCCGGAAAATTTTTCGAGTTGTCAAACGAGTAATTTTTGATCAATGTCACGAAATAAATTGGCAACAGGCTGGAGTAAAGCAATCGGAAAATTTTTCCAGGTTAAAATTTGACCACGATGGTATTCGGATGACTATTTCCAAAATAAAAATCAGCTAATTATTTATATAATTTTTTTCTTGACAAAAATCTTGTAAATATTTATTGTGTTTACAGGTATTAGGTTTCAGTTTGCTATTTCAACGTTTTAAATAGATTCATGTCCAAATCGACTCGTTTTTAATAAAAACTGATAACACTGAAAATATACAGACTTTGACAGGTATGTAAACAATGTTTCTAAAACGTCAAAAAATTTTCGCTTATCAAAACTCACTTACTTGTAAAAATACGACATGTTATTGGCTTAAAGGGTGCGAAAAAACTTTTTTGACGCTGTTTTGTCGAAATGAAATTTGGTAACTAGGTAGAATCCTGAATTTGGATTGGTTTATATATTTATGAGTGAAATAGTCAATATAAAATTCTAAAAAATATGAATCCTGTTTATTCTCGATAATTCTAGTGTGACTCTCGCATTTATGTTTCCAAAATCATTAGATCTAACCAACAGTATTTCCTTGAATACGTCATCTCCACGCGTAAACTAAAATCCTCGTGTACCTCAAGAGAAATCCACGAGCATTTCGCTTGGTACACGGGGATGTCTGATATATCTTGGAGAGCAGATCATCAAAGGGCTGACCGACGCTTTGTGACGTCAAAAACCGCGACCAAAGGGCAGGAGAAGTTGAGGGTGCCGCAGGCGTCTTCGCAACTAATTAGCTGTATTGTTGCTCGCCACCACGCGTCCTCAAGCGTCCTCATCGATCCACCTACTGGATAGTTTTTCGATAGGCGACACTGCTTTGTACATGTTCCTTGAAATGTCGTAGGGTATCAATTTACAGAGATTGTGATGCGAGGATTATGCTAGAATTATTGATAAGAAGACACACGGTTCATATTCTTTAAGATAGCCGTTTGTTCATGGCTCACTAAAGTGAGTCGTTCAAAACGAACGACTAGTTCATGAACGACACATCACTAGTGCACATGGGCGCCCGCAGACTTTTTTACAAGGTAGGTCGAAATTTTTGTTGTAAGAATTTTTTTTTAAATAATTTTCAAGGTCAAACGTCTTTTAATGCAAAGTAAGATAATATAGAGTTCTTTACAATGAAGCAAATTTAACAAATTCTTGAAAAATTAAAATCAATATTTTATGACGAAAATGCGTATGTACGCTCTAAAAGCGTAGAATTGCCCCTTCTACTAGGCTTTATGATGCGAGATGCTAGCATAAGCAATAACTACAGAAACAGACAATCTGAAAATACAATGTTGCATTAAATTAAAATATTATATTACTGAGTAACAATATAATTATTCTATTGAACTGCTCAAAATAAAGTATATAATAATTAAATTTTAATTAAATCGCGCTCCTCACAAAATACGGCAACCCTAATCATACGTAAGTAATTTTAATATAAATAAATATTCATTATTTACTTTTCTATTTCTTTATTTCTATATAACAGTAAAATCGATAATTGTGAAAGTTTTGAGAAGAACGTGATCATAAAATGATTAGAATAAACTACGGCAAATTAAAGAAAATACAACACCGAAGATAATGTAATATAATATTAGTACATAACATAATTTACTCATTCCGACACTTCAACTATTTCGTACTTAGTAATAGATAGTATGTAATAAATTTTTGATTAAAATATAAGAAAATATTACCAATAATTATTAAAAAATACAATGATACATTGAAATGAAAAAATAAAATTATAATTTTATTTTTAAAAATGGATACAGTCCATAAATGAAAGGGGGGTCAGTCGACCCTTTCGACCCCCCCCCCCCTGTGGGCGCCTATCCTAGTGGATACATTTCTTTTAGGGCTCGATGAATTTTGATTATTATTGGGGGTTCCCCATCTTTATAAATTCATACAGGATTCAAAAGGCACATATAAATACGTAAAAAAAATCGGATGTGGCCAACACATAATCTCCCGTCAATTCCATGCATGAAATAGCAATGAACTTTAAGTAAAGTATCACTTCCGGTTGATCGTTCGTAAACAAAATATAATTTGTTGTTCCAATAGTTAGAAACGTATGTAATACCAAATTCTGGATTATATTTTATTATGTTCTTCCTCGAAAATCCAAATCCAAATTGAGTACCACTTCCAGTTTCTCATATAGGTATAGTCAAAATCTAATGTTGTTTCAAATTATACACGTGTTTTAAATACCAAATTTGAGAAGTTTTGGATCATGGTTTAATATATTTTTTTAAGAAAATCTGTTTATAGGTGCCTGTAAAGTAGTACTTCCAGTTTATCATTTATCAATTTTAGAAAACATCTAATATGTCGTTCTCATTAATATAAAAGTCTTAAATACCAAGTTTGAAAAGTTTTGGATTGTATCAATTTATTTTTCACGAAAATCTGTTCAGAGTTTCAAATAAAGTATCACTTCCGGTTTATCAACTGACACATCAGTTGTTAATGGGCCGTGTCAGCGGCGTGTTGCATCCTTGACTCTGACTACGTAGAGTATAATTTTCATGTAATTTTTACAACTTTCGCTGATGTACAACATTGTAATTCTGCTTCAACATTATATGTATTTACTTTTAATTCTCAACTTGAATTTTATAGTTGCTGAAGATGACCGGATTTTGCTCGAAAGGTCCTAAATAAATTTAACCAAATAATAGTGGAACTTGAAGGCCTTATATTTATTAATGCACATTATCAACATGGTTCCCTCACACAACATTTAAATACAAATATAAAAGTTTTAAATACCAAATTTGAAAAGTTTTCGATTGTATCAATATATTTTTCACGAAAATCTGTTCACAGCTTCAAATAAAATATCACTTCCGGTTTATAAATTGTATCCAAAATCTAATACGTTGTTCCCCTTCATATAAAAATCGTACATACTAAATTTGACAAGTTTTGGAGTATATCATAATATATTTTTCACGAGAGTGTGTTCATAGCTTCAAGTAACGTATCACTTCTGGTTGATTAATTTTAGCCAAAATCTAATATGTTATTTCCCATGATATAAAAGTCTTGAATACTAAAATTGAAAAGTTTTGGATTATATTTTAATATAGTTTTTCATTTAAACTGTTATGGGCTTCAAGTAAAGTATCACTTCCATTTATCCAATTTTACCCAAAATTTAATCGACTCGTTATATGAATGTAGGAAACTTAAATACGGAAAATAGATATACTCGTATTTGGAAGTTTGTTATAAGAGTTATCGTGGACGAAAAAAATCGTCACACACACACACACACACACACCCGCACACACACACACACACACACACACACACACACACACACACATATACACACACACATACATACACATGCACACACACACACATACATACACACACACACACACACACACACACACACACACACACACACACACACATACACATGCACACGCACGTGCCTGCACACACATACATACGCATGCACACGCACGCGCACACACACACACACACACCCACACACACGCACACTCACACGCACACTACATTACCTCCCTTACCTACGGCATGACGGGAGGTAAAATGGAATATAATTTTCGTCACCTGTTACAATTTTTACAAGTTTTTTATTATTTCTTGAGCAATTCTTGTACGTAATATTTTTGAGAAATCAGAAAGTTGCCGCCAAATAACTATTTTTAAAAATGCAGGTGATCGTGAACGATTCTATTAATAGCTGAAGATTCAATATTCAATTATTGATGGACTATTTCTCAATAATTTGCTTTATTGTTTTCTTCGATTATTTTCTTAATAGCAATAATGATCGTATCAGTAACAGCTTCTATTTTTGGTGCTAAACAGAATTTCTTTCTCGTTCAAATTCTTTATACCGGCGGTATAATATTGCCAAAAAGGCATTTGTATTTAAAAACTCAATATTTAAAAATAAGAAATATTAACTCTTACATCTTTCTGTTAAACATGTTTTTTCTTTGAGTAAACTACGCCTTCTGTTTTCTAACCACATCAAAAAATCTTTCCACTTTCAATGCGTCAAAGGCAATGAATTCAAAGACGAATTAATGAAGTGGTGTAAATTTTTAATAAGAGAAGAAATCAAACAATCAGCCTCGGTTTCTTGCCTCTTCGATTCAATTTAAACATAGCTTGCCGTAACAGATTCATTCGAAACTGCGACTTAATTAATTTTTACGTAGGCAAAAGGGAAAAAATATTCAATTACAGCCGAGAAAGGGTGGATAGTATAAGGACGATCAGATCGAGAGAGCAACTTACTTTCTAATTAATCAACTAATTTAATTATTGGACTTTGTAAAATATCGCTCTTGTATTTGGAAGAATTCCTGCGCTAAAGGGTTACAATATCTCTTATCGGCATTGGGAAAGATTCACCAATCCGAAAGGGTGATGCTCTAACTCTACAGAATACTTAAACTTATTCACCCTTTACAATTTACATCTAAAACGTTTTTCTTTAATTGACAAACAGTCCTACTTTTAAATTAAATAATTAGATATATTTGTCAGTGTTAAATATATCATCACATCCTTCATAAATAAATAAATATATCATCACGGTTTATTACCCATTACTGGATATACCAATCTGCTTTTATTCGCAGATTTTGGTAATTACGAAATATCTATACCAATGAGGACATGTATATACCAGGCTGTTGCCTTTGGTCTCCGAAAGCTGTCTTGGAGAATAATTGTTAACTATCAACTTTAATGTCTAAAAATTAATAATAGATGGAGTGTAAGGTCAAATATAACTAGGGTACCTTTATAACCAGGGTATGGCCATGGGCCAAGATCGCCGCCATTGTCGGTAATTGATTTTCCTATTTATTTGTAATAAATGTGATATTATATTATAAAATAATATTAAATTAAAAATTATCACACTGTGAATTTAGAAAGGTAATACAAATTAATTAATTTAAGAGATACACAATTATTATTAAGACATACATTTAGAGGTTATGTAGAATATATGACATGGGCTTTTACTATCACATCTAATTTAATATCTGTAGTTCTTATTTACATAATAATTGTATATTCAAAACTTACCTTTTAAAATTTAAATGATTGTGCTTAATATTGGTAATTTGTAGTTGTTTTCAATATATCAGTAATCGTGGTGGGAATCTTTACAAACTACACAAGTAAATAAAATAAAATATATTACTTACACTATAAATACGTATTATAATGATAATTAAATGTGTGTTTCATTTAAATAAAACAAATATCCACGAAAATACATAATAATTTGCGCAAGAACAACACATATAACAGATGTCCCGGTAATGGCGGACGAAACGTGAGCCACGCCATGGCCATACCCTGGTTATAAAGGTACCCTAAATATAACTAGGGTACCTTTATAACTAGGGTATGGCCATGGCGTGGCTCACGTTTCGTCCGCCATTACCGGCCCATCTGTTATATGTGTATGTGTTGTTCTTGCGCAAATTATTATGTATTTTCCTGGCTATTTGTTTTATTTTAATGAAAAACACATTTAATTTTCATTTTAATATGTATTTAAAGTGTAAGTAATATTTTTATTTTATTTACTTGTGTAGTTTGTTAAGATACCCACCACGATTACTGACATATTGAAAACAACTATAAATTACCAATATTAAGCACAATCATTTAAATTTTTTAAAGGTAAGTTTAGAATATACAATTTTTATGTAAATAAGAACTACAGATATTAAATTAGATTTGACAATAACAACTCATATCATATATTGTACATAACCTCTAAATGTATGTCTTAATAATAATTGTGTATCTCTTAAATTAATTAATTTTTATTACCTTTATAAATTCACAGTGTGATAATTTAATATTCTTTTATAATATAATATCACATTTATTACAAATAAATAGAAAATGAATTACCGACAATGGCAGTGATCTTGGACCATGGCCATACCCTGGTTATAAAGGTACCCTAAATATAACTAAAACTAATAAAATTACCCCTTAACCATAAAATTAATTTTAATAAAAACTAAATACGTATTTCGAGAACCAAGTTCTCATCATCACTAGTACAATAAGGGAAAGTTAAACAGAGCAGTCAAGATTACTCAACATAGTTGTTAGGACCTCTGGCATGGTTGACATGTTGAGTAATCTTGACTACTCTGTTTAACTTTCCCTTATTGTACTACTGATGATGAGAAATAGTTCTCGAAATACATATTTAGTATTTATTAAAATTAATTTTAAGTATGAGAGAAGACTGTTTTGATGTAATTCAACAGTGAAATTGGCAGAGCGCCCGACTAGAAATTGGGAGGCCGTGGGTTCGAATCCCGCTGGGGTCCGTGAATTTTTCACAAATCCGTCTTCGTTTATATATTTAATTAATTTTAAGGTTAAGGGGTAATTTTATTAGCTTTAACTTAAATGTCTGTTGGAATCGAACCCGAGCCATCCAAATCTCATCTGAGAGTTCTGTTTTAAAAAAGATCGTAATTGATTAATAATATTATGTATATGATTAAGGCCGGGTTTCATAAAATAAATTTAAGCTATGATTAAATTTTACTTAGAAAGTAAATTTAATTATATGAAAAAAAAATGAATCAATAGTCATGTTCTTATGACATTAAATTCATTGTTGTCTAAAAATCGCGTTGCATTTGTTCAATTTTTTAAATTTACTTTGGATATAAAATATAATCATAGATTATTTTTTGACATTTCTTACAACTACTGAAATGTTCCATTTTGTGTCACGTGTAGTGATGTGCAAATTTCGGAAACTTATATTTTTGAACGTTTCACTGAAAATTTTTATTGAAAGTTTCACAAAATGTTTCACTATGAATTTCAATGAAAGTTTCAATTAAATTTCAAGAAATTTAACATTTGTCAGTTGAATTTCAAATATTTGGAGCCCAAATTGACTAATTTGAAAATAAATTAAAAAAAAACAAAAGCTTCAAAACAAAATAAAAATTTATTATTCAAAATTTAATACAAAATTTTTAAAAAATAAGTGTTAAACTATTTAAAATAGAAAGTATCTTGTCTTTTGTATTTATTTCATTGAAATATCGACAACTTCTAGCTTTAAGTTTCACTGTACTTAAACTGTACTGAATCCTGAATTTTATATTCGAAAAATATACAAGTTACATAATATAGATTAATCAAACATAACTTGCACGTAGATAACTGCACGCGCATGCATATCATCTGCGCAAGTCTATTGCAGAGAGTCGGGAGGCGCATGCGCAGTGTAGCTTATGAAAGTTTCATGAAATTTATCGCTTGAAACTTTCAATTTTAGAACTTTTCAATTGAAACTTTCAGTATGAAACTTTTAAATGGCACATCACTAGTCACGTGTCTGCGTTTTAACCAATCCTGTCATTATTAAACTGGGAATAAAGCTCTAGAGATTATTCCCGGGAATAATCTTTGTAGCTTTTGTTTTTATTGAGATATGTTAGATAGTAATCAACATATAAGTAAAATGAGCGAAAAAGACCAATTTT
Organism: Harpalus rubripes; assembly: GCA_963082715.1. Lineage (NCBI taxonomy): Eukaryota > Metazoa > Arthropoda > Insecta > Coleoptera > Carabidae > Harpalus > Harpalus rubripes. The sequence goes on along the minus strand of OY720461.1, from coordinate 27,708,768 downwards.
GTGCCATTTCTGATCATGAAATAAACCAAAAAATTATAGAAACCACTTCTAGAAATACCATAATTAGTAATTATATCTTTTGATTATTTATTTTGCATTGTTCTAGTTGTCAAAACAGACTTACCAACTGAGCCATGTAAATGAATGAAGCTAATTAATTACGACAGTAGATAGCGTTACAATAGCATGACAGCCTGATTCTGTTTTTTTTTTTTTTTTGGAACTTGTGGATCAAAAAATAATCTAATTAAATATAATTCGAAAGTTTGATAATTTAGAAAATAATTTTCCAGATTTTTCTCAAATTTGGTGCCATTTAACAATAGCCACTCAAGCCCTATGGTCTTTCGTGACTATTGCCTAGCAAAAAAATTTCGAAAAATCTGTCAAATTATTTTCAATTTAATTCTCACTGTCTTGTTATATTATTACTGATTATTTTTTATGAAATCGGACCTAAGTCTTTTAAATAATCCGAAGACTATATTTCTAAATAATTTGTCTTTGCCTTTAGGATTAAAAATTTTCGAGCAAAAGAACTGCGTCTTCCAAGTAGCAGGATAAAATCTATCAATTCCTTTTGTAACGCCAGGATTCTAATTAAGAGTTGGCGAGTGAAAAGGCTTCCAGATACTGGGAGGATAAATGATGAAAAAAGTTTTAATATTTATACAGGATAAAATATATAAATTAAGCTGGTATTCACGACAATCTGGGCCGAAGAAAGCTTTCGTTCTTTTTTCTTTATTGCTTCTTGTTCAGGGACATTGTATCAGGGACATTGTATCGACTACAATTCAACTGTTTATCTCAAATTTTAGTCCTTAATGAAAATGTGGGTTAGTTTCTCAAAAGTGGTGTAGATTTGGTGTTAACAAATACTTGAAATCTCATTCATACGGTATTTATTCTTACAAAACCGATGTTTTGGTATACATTTATACCTTCTTCAGGGTAAGTACGACTTACCAAATTCTTAAACTTAAAATCATGTAAGTACACATAAATAACGGTCTTCAAACAGAATCAGAAAGTGTAATATTCGGTGCTATTCTATAATTTTATCATTATCTGTTATCGATCGTTAAATTAATGACAATCGTTTATTTTTAATGATCAAGATATCGATTGTCTCAATTTTCGTATTCTAGTAGTCATTTACCAATAAGTATTTCAATTCTTTAATTATTCACTCACAGAAATGCGAAAAAAAATAATACTTATTAACAATATAAAATATACCTACCTAGGTACGTACCAAAAAAGAAAAACAGTACCTAATTTAAGAAGACTAATATAAAATATTTTTTAGTTATAAATAATTGTATAGGCACATTGTTCTATTGAGCCCCTGAATACTATTATATTTTATAGATTACAACAAATGATATTTTGATTTTTGCTCAAGAATACTCATTGCACAAATTAATCACACAAAAAGAATATTATGTTGTATTTTGCGAAGAATAATTATGATTTACTATCATAATATATATTTTATTCATTTAAAAACTACGGTGGAATTTTGAAAGCTGAGTGATTCTATGTTTTTTTTCCACCGATATCCCCCTGTTGTACATTTAAAAGTTAGTAGGAAAAAGTAAAAGAAATATCCTTCCAAACGCATATATCTCTGGCATTGTTATATTGACAACAATAACTGTAAATTGATTGATTACAACAAAGAATATTTTATTGATTACAAGAATGAATCCAACAAAGTAAATTTCATTAATATTTTAATAATAGCAATTTGCGAAGAAAGAAATACAATAAAACTGCAGTGGAAATTATGAATGCATAGTTTCGAAGGGGCTTTGCATGGCATAATAATTGCTCTGGGCCTCGCGGTTTCTAGCAGTAGCGCGGTCTCCGAATGTCATTTCCAAAATTTCGCAGATGAGGCTTGAGTGTTATGATTAAATATTGGGTGAGTTCTCGGATTACTTAAAAGATTTGTTTAAAATTTTCATCGCGTAAAGATAAAGAGTCACTTGCATTTCTTAGTGCTTTGTTACGAATACATAGCCTACATCTATAAACAATATAAAAATGTAAATACTGCGAATTATATTATATAATATAAAATGCTTACTTGTATATTCTTTCAATTATGTATATTGCTTTGAAAGTACAGGCGATATGTAATTCTAACTGATACTTTTATCTAATTTTGACATTTGTTATCGATCATATAATCGATAAAATTCAGTGTGTTATCGACTATCATTAGCCAATTTTAATTATCAAATGACTTACAGAATCTCAATTTGAATTGCAATCGATCATGATCGATAAATGATAAAGATTGAGTTACAGAATTATCCGAACCATGTTCGGCAAGAACTGACGACCGTAGTAAATGCAAGAAAGTGCGCACTGTGTAAGGTTCAGTTCACTCGAAAAGTATAAATGGAACACGTAAAACTCAGTTAGTGCGCACTGAGAATATAAAAGGAAAGCGAATTATGCACTCAGTGCAAAAATATATAAAAGGAAAACGCTATTACTTTACACCCTGAAGTAGGCATAAATTTAAACGGAAACGTTGTTTCTGTAATAATAAATGCTGTATGACTGGGATTTCGAGTACATAAAAAGTTTTCGAAGAGATTCCAAAATCATTCGTCATCACACAAATATTCTCGATGATAAAGCTTAGGGAAAAATTAAATCTTGTAAGCTTGTCGATGTGGGTATGAGAGGTATGTACAGTGAAAAATGTGAACTAAGTCATAATTAATTAAGCATTCCATGCGCTATTAATCCAACATGAGGCGGTGTGGGAGGTCAAAGCATTCAATACCACACATTTTCAACCAAATAAATCAATAAAAATAATAAGCGCAGAGCTGTGAAGACATAAAACGGAATAATAAAAAATGCGTGTTCTTTCTTCTGAGACCGTTAATGACAGTGAATGAATTATCTGGCATGGAACACCTGTGTTGGCTTGGACCGGCTCTGCGATGCTCTTTTGTCGCAGCCGATGCGCTATTGTTGCAGGGAAACACGTGGAACATGCGACGACACGCGTAGAGCATACCCGAAACTGGGTGGGAGATGAATCTGCAACGACGAGTTCTTATACATTTTGTTAATATTGCTACGGCTCGTGTCGGGTAAACTTTTTTATGATTTCAGAAATGAAATAAAGTGTTAATGGATTTAATAAGAAAACCTTTAGCTTTTTTAGTTCGACTCTAAGGTTAAAGTCAACTAATAACTAATGTTTCAAACGTGCTCGGATTGAGTGAAATAACTTAATTCATTTTGAAATATTGTCTGAACTCAATCACGTAAACAGTGAAATATATGCGGCATTAATTTTTAATTTCTCCCAGGCCTTTCAGAATATCTTGAATTTTGGATTTCAAAATAGTAATGCATTTCAGTATATTTGCTACTCTACTCTTTTAGATGACATCAGATGTGCAACTTAAAAAATCGAGTGTCTTTTAGACCATTTACACTGGTGTTGTGGGCATGATTAGAGTGAGAGATCTGAACTGGCATGCGAAATTATTTACATGTCGTTGATGAGTTCAGCTGATTGCCAAAAAAGAAGCGTTTTTGTCTTTACTAAAATCATGGTTGGAATACCAAAAAACATATCATCACGGCATATTACCCATTGCTGGGTGTGCCAATCTGCTTTGTACACAGATTTCGGCAATGATGATGACATATTTGATGGTGTCTCGTGGCCGCGTGCCTGAGTATCGGGTTGCAAATCTGGGGAACCGGGTTCCCCGACCGACGCCAAATATTTCAAATTTTAAATGGCACAAACTTAACCCCTGTGGTGCACTCTCCACGCTAGCAATGAGTGTCCGTGAGGTACCACCTGGTAGCACCCACACGGTGCAAATATTTCATCATTACCTATATCTGTGTACAAAGCAGATTGGCACACCCAGCAATAAGCCGTGATGATTTATTTATTATTGTTGGTACACATTGTTGTATCCCGGGGTACAACAGTGCATACAGTAATGTTTTATTCATTTTTACACATTTCCATTGACAGGTTACCGGTGACAGCTGACACTGTTGACAGCTCAGTAGAGGTCATGTTTTCAGTAAATAAGCACGAATTAGGGATCTCACAACACGTTTTTACTATTTTTACGATGGTGCGTGCGTGCGTGCGTGCGTGTGTGTGTGTGTGTGTGTGTGTGTGTGTGTTTTCAGTAAATAAGCACGAAAAAATTGATAAAACGGAAATGATATTTTACTTGAAGCTCTAAAGAGATTTTCGTTAAAAATATTTTGTTATATTCCAAAACTTGTCAAATTTGGTATTTAAGACTTTCATATGAAGGGGAGCAACATATTAGATTTTGGCTGAAATTGATAAACCGGAAGTGATACTTAATTTGAAGCTTTGAACATATTTTCGTGAAAAATTTATTGATATAATCCAAAACTATTCAAATTTGGTATAAAGGACTTTTATATTATTGAAAACGACATATTAGATTTTTTTCTATAATTGATAAACCGGAAGTAGTACTCTACAGAAAGCTATAAACAGATTTTCTTGAAAAAATATATTAAAACATGATCCAAAACTTATTAAATTTGGTATTTAAAACTCGTGCATAATTTGAAACAACATATTAGATTTTGACTATACTTATATGATAAACCGGAAGTGGTACTTAATTTCGTAGAAAAACAATAAAATATAATCCAAAATTTCGTATTACACACTTTTCTATTTATTGGAACAATAAATTAGATTTTGTTTACAAATGATCAACCGTAAGTGATACTTTACTTAAAGCTCATTGCTATGTTAAACATAGAATTGACGGGAGGTTATGTGTTGGCCACATCAGATTGTTTCATTATGAATCAATCAAACATAAAAATATAACAAAACTTTGAAAGATAGTGTCTTAAAAAAAACATTCTATCTTCACATCGCTATTACCTGTGTCAAACCACTAGCATTGGTAGGTACTTGTTTACCGACACATTCTTTTGTTCTTAAAATTAGTCCACCTTCATAAAAACAGATTAAGCATGAAAACAGTATAAGATCCAATATTTTTGGTAATGCTTTTATCCATAGAATGCAAAACATATACTAAACAAAAACAACATAATATCTACAACTATAACATAATGATAGTATCTCCTAATATAACATCCAAGTCTCATCTGCCAGCCCTACCCTTTGGTTTGAGGAACGTCTGCATGACATGATGTATGTACCCCGTCAACGGGTGCTTGTAAGTGTTAATAAAGCATTAATATGATGCATCGTAGAACGCCGTGCCTCTCCAAAATCCATTCCTAGACCCTGGATCTGGACTCCTACACCCTGCAGGACCAAATAGGGAAATTAGGATCGAGAGGACAGGGTCGGAATTCAGAAATTTACACGAAAATGAATTTAGTCTTCTACTCGTAGTACGACAATGAATAAGTGCACACACTAATGGGGTATATGAATTTTTATTTTTACACAATATGATACTAGATAAAGAAATAAAATACCCGTATTTTTTAAATCGATTAATTATTCGTACTTTACGAGAAAATAAATATTAAAAATTTGGGGAAGGGATTTGTGACGTGAGCATGGTAGAATCGTGGAAGAAGACGGATACTCGGAGGGAAAAAGTAGTTGTAGCCAGCTGTGGTCATGCCACACCCTGCCACATCTACCACAACATAATCGCGACTCTGATCGGCTGATCTATAACTGTCTCTATTCTTCCCGCAGTCTATCTGTCTTCTTCCACGATTCTAACATGCTTAGGGCATATATCCCTCTCCAAAACATTAAATTGCTAATAACAATATTATTACAAATTAATGTTTAGTTTTTATTATTATAATGAGAAGCTATAGTGGTTAGTTTTTATATTTTATGATATATATTGAAATTCGAATTTGGTCACATACTCCATTGATTTTAAATAAAATATTATACACCTCGCAGAAATGCATGTATTATAAAAATAATATGTTTAAAATTTTTGAGGTAACAATGTTGTCAAGGATGTTCTAATAAAACACTGGATAGCTGACATACGTTTAACAAGTGAGGCAAGTGGTGGCGGTACGGCGCCATTTGCAGAAAAGGCAAAACGTCAAACGTTCGTTGGTCTATTACTGCATTAAATGGTAGTTTTCTTGAATAAAGTGGTGTTTGTGTTGTGTTCTTAGTGAATAAATACTTTAAGTGAGCTATTTCCATAATAAAAGGCGATATGCCATTTTCTTGTAGTACTTTTGGGTGCACAAATAAGCATAGCAAGGATAACCCTCAACAATTTTTCAAGTATATACCTATATATATATATATATATATATATATATATATATATATATATATATATATATATATATATATATATGTACATATTTATTCATACTATTGTTTTAAATACTTTACAGATTTCCTTTAAATAAAAGTGGTATATTACGATTGTGGATAGATGCCATAAAAAGAAAAGATTTCACATCTACAAAACCATCAAAAATTTGCAGTGATCATTTTCTTGAAACTGATTATTTGAAAAGGCCTGGAACATATTTATGAAGATTAAAACCAGACTCAGCACCTTCTGTATTTCCAAATTTTCCACCACATATCCAGAACGCATCTTTTTAACAAGCAAATATTATTTTGAAATTCATAGTCCTATTTTATTATGAATTTGCCATATATGTAATAAATGTATATTATATTATTAAAATAATAACTATAATTTATAATATACGCAATAAATATAAAACATCTGTTAATTCATTCCGTTTATAATTTGTTTCTATTACGTAATTTTAAATTTGGCGCGTATTTTGCCTTTTCTGCAAATGGCTGCCTTCCAGTTGCTTGCCTCACAGGTGATTATGTGCATAACATACAAATTATCAATCCAGTGTATAATATTAATATCCTTGAATGTTGTATGTTTGCTAAACACCAAAAATACCGAATGACAAACATTAATGTCTCGATTTTGGTGTGAATCCCTCCCAGCTAGTTATTATTTATATGCGTGGGCATACGTCACCGGTATATGTTATATGTATATTACCAATTTAGTAGATTATAGCAGTTGGCAGTATATAGGTTATAATATGTTAGCAGTACAGTGTCGAAAGTGGCGGTGAGTTGGAGATGACAGGTTCATTTATGTCCTGTTACACCGGAACACTGCTTGCGTTTTGTTTATTAATGGTTCCTGGAGAGTCCCGTAACACTACCGGAACCAGGACTCTCTTCTTGTAACGATCAGGGTACTAATAGCGACACAGGAAAAGCCAGAACACACCAGAAATACAATAAATTTATCATCAGGAATTTTAATAATTATTGTAACGTTTTTATTTTAATTTATTGAAATGTAAATATTAAACTATAATGAAAATGACTATTACTAATATCAAACAATTATTAAAATTAATTAAGACTTAAACTATAATTTACTAGATAACACTAACACTATTTATTTATTTATTTATTCAACCAATTAACACTACTATTTTTTTCCACGATATTAGTAAGTATTTATTTCCACTATTTATATCAGTTTTTATTTATATCACGTTCAACTGTCCGCCTACTGACCTCCACAGCGTCTATATATAACACTAGATGACACTAACACTATTTATTTATTTCCACTATTTATGTCATTATTTATTTCACTATCTCATTCAACTGTCTGCCTACCGACCTCCACAACGTCTATATACTCAACTGACTTAACAGCGTCTGTATATTCATCTGCTCGGACAGAAGTCACACTTTTTACCTCACTATCTGTCTATTTATGTAACTCTCTTCCACAGACTCAGTATCACCGACTATTCGTATGCCATAAATCTTCAACACCACTGCCGAGTATCCACTTCCATTTGTCGTTACTATCCCCGTATACCTAGCTTCCCAATACTCTTCAATACTACAGAGTAAACTATTATTCACGAAAGATGACTATTCAAGGTCATCTGTGAGCCGTCTGATATAATATAGCTTGCAGATAACTTCATTGCATTTAGTTTGCATAGGCGTGCAACATAAAATATTTATGGAAACATTTTAACTGAAAAAATAAGAGTAATTTATTGGAAAATTATTTTTCTTTCTAAATAATGCCTTTCTGAAAGATTTATGTTCTTCCCTTATGTTTTTACAAAATACAAAAACATAAACCAAGGAATAATAATTTTATTTAAACGTTAACGCCACTGGGTAAATATTAGCACAGAGGGCAGTGCAGTAGATAATTAGGTATCTGTTTCTACGACATATGTCATTATTATTTATAGTGTGTTAGAAAGTAATGCCACTATTTACGTATATCTGTCACACCACATAAATTAAGTAGACATAGGTCAAATAATCTTTCTCTTTTTAATACAAAATGTTGTTAAGCTACTGTTGTAAAGTGATGTTTATTCGTTCTTTGAAAGAATGACCTTGAATAGTCATCTTTCGTAAATAATAGTGTATTCACTTCCACAGTTATCGCGGTATACCAGTAACTTGCCGACTCGCCATTACTGTCCTTGTATACTCTAGCTTCCCAATACTCGTCAACACTACCGAGTATTCACATTCACAGCTATCCCAGTTAACCAGTAACTTCCAACACTCTATGTGAATGTCTCTATATGTCTCTCCATGTAACTAACTAACTCTTTCCACTATGTAACTAACTAACTCCCGAGCATAGATGCGTCCTATTTACACAGCTGCCGTTAACTTGCTGAGAGCTCTAGAAGGTTCGACCGCATAATAACAATGAACACAAAAGGTTCAGGCGACCGGAAGTAATTAAACACGTCGCGGCTTGTTTGTTTACATAGTCCGGCTACTAGCGCGATTGCGTCATCGCTATACTTAGTCACATAAGTTTTCGGAAAACTTTTTTAATGGACAATACTGTGGTTTAAGGAAGTATATTGAATCTGCCTACAACAATTAACATAGTTTAAGTTTTAACATTTATGTTTAATATAGAACTAGTGGCCATTTTTTCTATACGACGAAGTTTAGTTCAGACTTGCCAAATAAGGCTTAGGCGGGTTATAAAATTTATTTTGCGTACTTTTTGAAAAATCCCGCGCTTAAATATTTTCATTTTGGGGCTCCTACACATTGTTGTATATCTTTCTTTTTGCTGAGTACGTTATTTCGCGATTTACAAATGTTATTTTTTGCCTCCAAGCACTACGTTGTCGTTTGGGCATAAATGGCTTGAAGCTGGGTCAGACCAAAACTTAATCTCCTCGTTTTAGCTTCAAATACATTGTACTATTTTCTCGTATTCTCGAACTAGATGTTTCGTTCGATTTTCATCCGAGTATAGTTCGACAAAAAGTTTCTTAGAATTGATTTTATATTTGCAGTAAAATTATAACACAAACTTACTATGTCAATCGCACTTGACATTGACATCTGTCTATCACACTTTTTACCTCACGCTACCCTTGGTAACGGAGGTATAGGGATCGTGTTAAAATCGAGATTTTGCTAAATGACCACGTTTTAAGGTCCCTAGAATCCAATTTTAACATTTTCACGATGATGTCTGTGTGTATGTATGTATGTGTGTATGTATGTGTCTATGTATGTGTGTATGTGTGTGTGGATCCTTTACTCTAACTCAAATACTTTCATTCAAAAAATTTAGAAACTTTGTATTTCGACATTTTTCTGTAATGGAAAGAGTCCATTAGATTTTGGTGTAAATCGGATAACCGGAAATGGCACTTTACTAGAAGCTCAAAATAGTTTTTCTTCGAAAAATACCTTTAAATGTTATTTTTTCGAGATTAATGTTATTATAAAAATTAAAGATTATTAAATTTTCAACAGATTTGCATTAATATTTTTTCTATATATTTTATGGATAAATTCATAAAATTATCTATAAATTTAATCCCGAGGCCTACGCTTCAAACAAGCAAATCCCCTTGGTTACACAGTTCATATCTTAATGTATGTAACTGACAGATAAAAGAACTAATCATTTCAAATTAATAACAGTAACGTTTTAAAAAGAAAATAGTAAATAGAACCCTAGTTATATGGAATGGATCTTAATACAGTTTCCGCAATAACTAAATATGTAAGTATATATATATTTAAATAAATAAAAATTAAATAGCGGGAGGTTTGGTGTTTTTAATTATATTAGCTGTTTCCAGTGTTATTGCATAGCTGGCTGTTTTATGAAATTTAATTTCTTTATTATTTTTAACTCAATACTGATTGGATATGGAGTACAAAATGTAATCAAATCGTATAAAGAATAAAATATTCTTCAATATTTATAATAACATTAAATCTGAAAAAATAATATTTAACAGCATTTTTAAGAAAAACTGTTAAAATCTTCAAATGAGGGTACTTCCGATCGACCAATTATAACCAAAACCTAATCAGCTCTTCATATTGATGTAACGAAGACGAATACGAAAGAATTATAATTTTTAGAATTGTAGTGTTGGAGCTATCGACGGACAAAAAATCGTCACACACACACACACGCACATACACACATACATACATTATCGTAAAAATAGTGAAATCGTATTCCAGGGACCCTAAAACGTACTCATTCGCTAAAAACTCATCAGAGAATTTTTTGACCAAAGACAATACAATAAATCACTACGTTTACGTGCAGTTTTGAAAATGGTTTCAGTTTTCAGTCAAAATTATGCAAAACTGTTTACATGCAGTTTTCAAAACAAGTTTAAAAATTGGTTTGAAATCAGTTTTGGCGCATGCGTATTTAGCTGATGTAAGTGACAGTTCCTCTTCACTCCAAATACTTCGTTTTGCTATTATTCCAATTATTTTTTATACTTCGTACCACTACGCACTAAAACTACACAACTGTCAATTTATTTGTAGACTAGAAACACAAAGCGACAGAAACGTTTTGCTCTGTACGCATGCGCAGTATCGAAATTGAATTTTAAGTGTTTACATGAGTAGTTTTGAAACTAGTTTTCAAGTCCAACCCATGAATTTTAGTTTTGGTTTGATATAATTCAAAACCGTTTTGACACTGTACACATGGCGTTTTCAAAATTAAAAACGTTTTAAAAACGGTTTCAAAACTGCATGTAAACTCAGTAAATGAATAATTAGCAGAATGGTACATTCAAAAAATTTCCGAAAACTTATTTGACATATGTTATGCGCTTACCAGAAAATAAACCTTTATTCTGGTATTGTTTGTCCCCTAATTTTTTTTATTTCTCGATCACGTCATCTTTGATTTCCTATCGCTATAAACAACCCCTGGTGGCGCCACGTCCAAGTAAAACACGAAGTCTTGGGACCCGTCCGTACGTCGATCGTGTATGGTTTACAATGTCCGAAGTGAACAGGCCCCCCTGCCGTTGGATTTGTGGCTGCATGGTGGTCCCCCGCGGGGAGTAGCTCCCGAGACACACATGCACATGAGGGGACCCAAACACGAGACAGAGACAGCAGGCTCCACAGATGAAAGTGAGTGGAAAAGATGTTTTCGATCGTATGAATGCATTGGCGATTCTTTTATGTTTTAATTTAAAGAAATGGCAGTAGGTACTTTTTATAAGTATGATATTAGGTCTGTTTGATGAATATTTCATAAGTGCAGTGTATGTTAGTGTAGTGCGGTGCAAGTCAGTTCAGTGTGCATAAATTGTCATGCATTCTAATTTTCTTAATATTTTAAATGAAAGTTCGTTTAATTTTCAAGCAATTTGTAGTATTAAAAAGCCATAATTGTTTTTAGTTTAACTGTAATTGATTTTTAACTAAACCTATAGCTATCTTCTCCCACCAATTTCTATAGCAGGCTGCGCGAAAAAGATAACAATAGTATGACGTCACAATGGCACTTACAGCTACTAGATAATACATAGCTGACTCGTCCGCCATACTGGAGCCAAAATGAACAATGTAAATTATGAAGTAAAAGTATATTTTTTATAATTTTATGTTTTAACTATTTTTCATAATTAAATATAACTTCCATATTTGCCTAATTATATTTATTTAAAATAATAAAACAACAATAAAATACGGTTTGTTAAGATTTTGAAGTTAGGTTATGTATTGCATAAATATCTGTAAAAATTATAACCATTTCTCAAATGAATTACACAATTTGGAGCAGAACAACCCGTCATTGTAAATAATTTCTATGATTAATAATTCTGTAATACTAATATTGAATGATTGAAGTGGCTCCATAATGGTGGACGAGTCAACTGTAATTTATCTAGTAGCTATAGTGGCACTGATAACAAATTCAAAAATCTCGCAAAGTAATTATTAAAAAAAATTGGTTTTATATCTTAATCGTTATTTATTTAGTAGTATTTTAAGAATAAAGTCTACATTTTATTATTTTTTGTTATGGTGCAGGACTCCATTATAATTTAAAACAATAAAAAATAACAATAAATTTCAGGTTGGATGGCAACGATATACCGATAAATAAAATATATCGATATATTACAAAATATATCGAATATAAATATTCGATAAATATTTGAACAATATATCGAGTAATTTAACATATACCCAGGTGCGATATTTCGCTACGAAATTCGTATCGACTGAGTGGTAAAATATTAACCAAATATTTATTTTTGCAGTCAATTCCAGATGACTTCACTTCTTAAAGTAAAATTTGAATTTATACATTACTTATGCACCATGCTTGTTTATTTTGTACAATAATAATTAAACCTTTAAGTTGTGTTTCTATTTAATTTTTGTGATTTTTTATACATCGCCGATTTATCGATAATCGATATATTCTCATCGATATCGATATAGCTTCAAAATATGTCGAATAATCGATATATCGATATATGCTACTACTTTTGTCACCCATTTTAAAAAATTACTCGAAATCTCAGTCATATAGCCCGAAATAGAAAATCTGTAATAAAATTAAAATAGCGGTATTGTGAAGTAAAAACGGGACTAAACAAATACGACTGTGATGTAACAAACAAACAAACAAAATAAACAAATAGCCTCCTAATAGACAAACTTTTTCTTAATCTACTCGCTCTCAAAATCGACAGCAGAATGTATTTATGCGTACCTATAGATATATGATTATGTTTAAGAAAATGTAATAGCTATCTTATTTATCCTGATGAAGGTATAACGTCGACAATATTACGAAATGACGTGACTCATAAAATGTGAAAAATGAGATATTTCATTTGGATGAACTGACCAGCTTTATATAGTTTCATGAAATGGAGTATCTCAATCCCACAGTTTTCATAATACATAGATGAACCAACCGACTTACATATACGAGTATCATTTTCAACTAATTTAATAACCATCTAATAAATTTTTTGTAAAAATATTCACACTGTTAAAAAGTATTTGTATGTTTATATAATTTTTAGACAGACAAATTATTTGAGACAAATAAACTTGGTCAAACTGATAAAAATTTTCAAATTATCAATGAGCATGTTTTAGTGAAGGGTCAATTCCCGAAATTCCCAAGAATTTTTTTTGAAAATTTCCCAAGTAATTTCAAATATTGCGTGGCACCACAATATTTGTTGATGGAGTAAGAGTAGGTAACTGGCAGGCATAAGGCACAAATATGGAAGGCAAAAGAACAGGCGTCAAGGTATAATATTATCTAAAATAAAATTTCAAAAAAAAAATCCTGGAAAAAAAGTCAAGATATTTTTCCCTGCAAATCGTAATTGCAGGAATTTCCGGAAATTTTCCCGGGAAAAAACAAAATTCCTTGCAGGAATTTTTTTGCAGCACATCACTAGCCTGTTTCACATTTTTCAAAAAGTATTTTAAATGCAAGTTTATGCAATATTTTCCTTATTAATAATTATTTCTTTAATAATTTGTTGCTATTTTCGTAAATAATTAAATAAAAAGATTGGCGCCAAAAATAATCACGAAAAACAACCCCCCACTCCTGTGTCGTAGAAGCACATACATTACGTCATTCACAGCCAATAGAATAACAGTTTTTCCATCACCTACGTTTATTTTTGTTATTTAGATAAATAAACGTAGGCGATAATTTGTCACATGTTAATAGGTACGTTCTATTGGTGTCAGAAATATTCCTACTTCTTCTAGTAGAACATCAATGGTCGTTCTTTTGCGTCAAAAAAATCGAAATATTCCTACGAATCATTCCAACTTCAGAGATGGAAGCGTTGGTAAGAAGATATATAGAGTGGAGATAAATTCAAAATTTTACTAGCCGACTGTCGCGCGTACATTTCTGTCACATTTGTGAATGTTTAGAGTAGACTGTGCTCAGCAAAAATATCTTCTTTACGTTTTTATTATTTAATATATTTTTATATAATTATAATTTCTGTAATATTTGCTTAACAACATTTCGAAGATCCAAAATAAACATAAAAGTTATCGTTAGTTGTTTACTAACAATAACATATAGCCACTGCCACTGTTCTGTTGTATTTATTTTTTTACTTGACAGCACTTGACAGTTATTTGCTACTGAGCGTTCTATTGCTTTAAGAATATTCTTATTCTAGTAGGAATATTTCTGATAGAACGTACCTAATAACAAACTTCTAATTTGACATTTGACGCTGACATTTTCCATTATAAATGAGTAATAAAATAATAATGGCTAATACAGACTACACTCAAGCTAAGTTGGACAGTTTACCAAACGTCGATTGCTGGCTAAATTTATATCAGACAACGATTGTTTTACTGCTGCTGAAATAATGGGTATTAAGGTAAAATAAAATGTAAAAACCCAACCATCAACTCTTCGACCTACTGTTTCCAGCCACAATTTTCTATTCTTTGCATCTTTTGGCATAGGTATTGTGATCAAAATTATCATGTAGTATTATACCATTTAATTTTTTCGAAAATATTCATTGTCATCCTGCTTGTAAAGGGTTAAATAAAATCAAATATTTATTTAGATTTTTTTACGAAACACAATGGGAAGGTATCAGCTTAAACTGATTAAAATGGGTGTATTCTAAAGGCATTCCGTTAATTATAAACGGACCGTTAAAATTAAGATATCCGTTAACTAGATTTTGCTAAAGACACTATCCGTTAATAATATAAACGGAGACTCGTTTATGTTATCCGTTTATAAATAAAATTAAAACGGAGAATGATTCATAGCCGTTAATTGTAAACGGACGACATTTAATACATAAATATTTAGAAATTTCTAAATTTTAAGCAGAGAATGGCGTTATCATCCTTTACTGTTTGCTCCGACCCTTGGATTCATAAAATGTAATTGAAAGGAAAGTACAAATAAATAATTTTTATAACAAAATAATACTCGTACATAACCTAAAAAATCGGTTCGATGAAAGATTTTAATAATACAAAAATTATCCATTTCTCGTTCCCAAAAAAATTAAAAATGCTTTCTCTAATGAAACGAGCAGATATTTTACTCTACATTGCAAATCTTGAACTTTACCTAATGTTTTAAAAATATTGGAGTATTTTCAGAACTGCATTTAATCTTTAGGGGCCCAAGACACAAATGTTCTATTGGTGCCTTTATTTATAATTATTGATTACAACAAAGGATATTTTTATCGCAACAAAGAATATTTTAATTACAACAATGGATATTTTGATTATATTCGAATAATACTGATTAGATGAATGAATCTAATGAAGAAAATTTCATTAATATTTGCGAAGAATTAAGAATCAAGCTCATAATGTGTGTTTTATAATTTGTGTAGTTTTTAAAGTGCATGCGCCTATATCTAATTGTGGCCCCGCGTATGTTCATTTTCTTGATACTGTAGATTAGCTTGGTGGTGTCTATAATTTCAAGATAAATGTTGGGGTTGGGCGTTGGGGACCTTCTTCATTATTACTTTAGTTGCGCTTAATAAGTAACGAATTATGGTTTTATAGATTTTTTTGTTT
The DNA here is from genome assembly GCA_963082715.1 of Harpalus rubripes. Taxonomy (NCBI): domain Eukaryota; kingdom Metazoa; phylum Arthropoda; class Insecta; order Coleoptera; family Carabidae; genus Harpalus; species Harpalus rubripes. Next base: position 27,692,831 of record OY720461.1, on the reverse strand, counting down.
TATGCCCATTTTTTACCAAATTACAATAATATATAATAATATCAAAAGGTTATGAAACTGACAATTTTGACATGTATTACAACAAAGTATTCACGTACCAACATTCCAAAGATTATTTTGAAGAATATATTCATTATTGTGATTATTTATTGATTTAAAATTATTACTAAATAGTATCTCTAAATTTATGTATCACAAATATCTGTTTAAATCTTAATATATTTTGTTATTGTCAAAATATAAATATGTTGACATTTACAATTTGACAACACTGCCCTGCAGTAGCAAACGGATTCGTTTATTATACTAATTTTAACGGATTCGTTGAAATGTCATATTGTGAATAGAATTTTTAGCGGAATCCGTTAATAAGAAATATTTTAACGGAATCCATTTACATAATATATTTTAACGGATTGTGTTTAGAATACACCCATAAGGGTGATTAGCGAGCAAATGACTAGCATATTCCGAGAATTTGATAAGTTAATATGATGAAATATTTTCATTTTAAATCGAAAGCACTGGTGGTGCGGTAATTGTCAACTTGTATACCGGTCCGACTGTATATGAAGGGTTTTCTACCACTTATAATCCATCCTTATTGCTTGTTGTTGTTTACTAATAAATCTTTTGGTTGTCACACCTCCCAAGGTGTGAAATAAGTTACCCGTCGAATCCTTAATCATGAATTTCGCGTTTCTGTGTATTTGGATTCAGTTACTTCGATATCTTCGTCTCGATTCTTCTTATCAGCTTACTAAAAATAATTCTTTGATTCATGGCCCTCTGAGCATCGGTAACATTATCCCCCTGGACAAAACAACATCACACAAATTGCATATATGCATATCAACAATACGTCGCGAAGCGATGCTCTGTCCTTGTTGGTGTATGGTGGTGTCTCTGTCTGGTGCATGGGAGTTATACCGAGAACGAGGTGCAGTCAATAAATCTAAGTATAAAAACTATTTAACGTGGCAAAACACATAGTAAATCAGTAATGCAACGCTATCGATCTGAGAGACGTAGTAGGGTGCCTGATGGAAGAGTTATGGGTCCGAGATGGTTGTGCATGTTTTTTATAAACAACTGTGTACCTCACACTGAGTGGGATACAGAGGATGGTCACCTGGACGCACACATGTACATATGTTTGATGTTTGTGTCTCTAGAGAACAGCAATTAATACTTACATGTTTTAACAAATATAGAATTCGATATCATTATCTATTTCTGAGTGTGACAATTTGTTCTTATTTACAGATTTTGGTAATGACGATATATTAATACTGTTGAGGGCGCTTTCCAGGCGTCACCTCAATGCCTCTCGAAGATGTGGAGAAAATACTCTTTCGTTTCACAAATTTAAAAATAGATATTGCTCTTAACATTTTTGTTTTTGAGGCAAAATATTAATATCATATAGAGATTTTGGTAAATGAGTACGTTGTAAGGTCCCTAGAATCCAATTTAACATTTTCAAGATGATGATGATGATGTGTGTGTGTGTGTGTGTGTGTGTGTGTGTGTGTGTGTGTGTGTGTGTGTGTGTGTGTGTGTGTGCGTGCGCGTGCGTGCGTGTGTGTGTGTGCGTGCGTGTGTGCGTTTGTGCGTGCATGTGTGTGCGTTTGTGCGTGCATGTGTGTGCGTTTGTGCGTGCGTGTGTGTATGTATGTGTGTTTGTGTGTGTATGTGTGTGTGTGTGCGACTGCGTATGAGGGTGTGTGTGTGTGTTTGTTTGTTTGTATATGTGGATCCACTACTCAAAAATTATCATTTAGAAAATTTTGAAACTTTGTATTTCAACCTTTTCTATTATGGAAAGAGCCCATTATATTTTGATGTAAATCGGATGAACGGAAATGGCACTTTACTTGGAGCCCAAAATAGTTTTTCTTCGAAAAATACCTTTAAATGTTACTTTTTCGAGATTAATGTTATTATAAAAATTAAAGATTATACAATTTTCAACATATTTGCAATAATACCTTTTTTACATATTTTATGGATAAATTTATAAAATTATCTATAATTTAAATCCTGGAGCCTACGCTTTAAACAAACAAAACTCCGTGGTTACGCAGTTATTCAAATCAAATGTATGTAACTGACAGATAAATATCACTGTCAAAGAACTAATCATTTTAAATTAATAATAGTAACGTTTTAAAAAGAAAAAAGTAAATAGAACAATAGGAAAGGAAAATAATACAGTTTCCAGCATACGTAAATATGTAGGGTGTGTATTTAGATTAATAAAAATTAACGATTCACAAAAAAGTTTAAGCTATTCCTCATTTTTGGATTAGTGAATATGAAAGAATTATAATTTTTGGAATTATAGTATTAGAGTTACCGCAGGCGAAAATTTTGTCACATCCAGACACACACACACACATACACACACACATACACACACATACACACACATACACACACATACACACACACGCGCACGCACGCACACACGCACACACGCACACACGCACACACACATACACGCACACACACACACACACACACACACACACACACACACACACACACACACACACACACACACACAGTCACACACGCACACACACACAGACATCATCGTAAAAATAGTAAATTCGTATTCTAGGGACCCTAAAACGTACTTACTCATCAAAAACTCACTATCGAATTTTTTGACCAAAGACAATACTTTCCTTACCTAAAGGTGACGGAAGGTAAAAAATCTGACGTGGCCAGCACATAACCTGCCGTCAATTCCATGTTTAAAATAGCTTTAAGTAAAGTATCACTTCCGATTGATCGTTTGTAAACAAAATCTAATTTGTTGTTCCAATAAATAGAAAAATCTGTAATACGAAATTTTGGATTATATTTTATTATGTTTTTTCTCGAAAATCTGTTAAGAACTCCAAATTAAGTACCACTTCCGGTTTATCATATAAGTATAGTCAAAATCTAATATGTTGTTTCAAATTATACACGAGATTTAAGTACCAAATTTGATAAGTTTTGGATCATGTTGTAATATTTTTTTTTAAGAAAATCTGTTTATAGCATTCTGTAAAGTACTACTTCCGGTTTATCAATCTTAGATAAAAATCTAGTATGTCGTTCTCATTAATATCATAGTCTTGAATACCAAATTTGAAAAGTTTTGGATTGTATCAATATATTTTTCACGAAAATGTTCAGAGCTTCAAATAAAATATCACTTCCGGTTTATCAATTTTCAATCTAATATGTTGCTCCATTCTTAATGGGCCTTTACATACCAAATTTGGCAAGTTTTAGAATATATCATAATATATTTTTCACGAAAATTATACATGACTTAAGGCCCATTCGGAATAAAAAAAATTAGCGGCAGTGTAAGAATTAGTGGCGTCAGTAGCGTAAGAAATTTATAGTAAAAATTATTTCCGTTCACAATGAAAAATTATTGAAATTATAGTTTCTAGGAATTTTTATTATAAATTACTAGGGTGCAAGGTTGACAGTTATAGTTGTCATTTTATTTTTGCACAAAAAGCAACTGACATAGATGATGAGTTATTAATTACACTTATCCACAAGCACTCCATTGTGTGAGATAAGCGAAGAGATTAAGGGAATTTTAAATTATTTCAAAAAAAGAAAATACGTGGGCACAAATTGCCTCTGAAATGAGCAAAAATGGTAAGTTACGTGTTCACTTTTAATTGTGCAAAGTTTATTAATAAGTTTGTTTGTTTATATAGCGCAACGTCTGAGGCACACCACAAAATGATCCTTTTTCTATTGCTCATTTTATCTGATGAAATCAGAAATCAGATGTCAATAAACGTCAAAACTGTCAAAAAAATTAAGCTGTAGCGTAGTGGCAACGTAGAAGTTTGGAGTTTGCAAACTCCTCCCGCTGCCATTGCCACTGCGCTACTACTAAGTTTCTTAATTTTTGGATGTGAACGAATACATTTGCTATAACGCATTCAATCTTTTACCCAGGCCACTACCACTGCCACTAATTCTACCGCAACGTTAATTTTTTTGTTGTGAATGATACTTCATACATTAAAATGTCTGTAATTAATTCGACGCCGTAAAATACTCGGCACGAACTGCCTCTTATTTCAATATAGCTCCTCGTCAGTAATGTATTATTTTCCTAACTCCTGTAAATATCTAATTACTGTAGGCGGCATTCATAGCTGAAGTAGAAAATGCTCAACAGTATGATCACTTCACATTTAAGCACTAATTAGTGGTATTTTCTAATATATTTGGCTATGAAAAGATCAAACATTGCTGAAAAATTCCATCGGGTAAAAGCCGTGATGATATATTAATTTATTTAGAGTCTCAATTTAAGTTTGCGCACATTTATAAATTACAGTGCAATTCTGGGAACCTTGAATGTAAGTTATGGATTATTTACTGTAACTTGTAGTCGTTCTGTTTATATCTCCTGAATATTATTCGTGAAGAAGGGAAGATACTTGAGTACAAATTGAAATAAGTATAGAATAAATCAAGCGGAAAGGAAAAACATTTGGCGAGGTGTAAGAACTTTCGAAGTAATGCATCAAGTGACAAACTAGTGCATTTATTCTCAGTGCGCCCCGTACATCAACTCAACTGAAAACAAATATTTGGCACTAAAATCTGGGGGAATAAATTGATCGTGCGATATAGTAACGAAACGAGTTACGTTCTTATGTTGCTCATATATCCCGGAGGTAATTTACGATTGTGCATTAGGGATATTTTAGTTTGCAATGTTTTTGGCACTGCACTGGCTCTGCACTTGATAGATTTATTATTAATGTGTTATTAGCTGCTGATGGAAAGCTCAGGTGAGCTAATTACGAATTTTATCGAGGAAAATTCCAACAAGAACCATTTCCTCTATAAATTTTAAATATGTTTTTGAATACGGCGGATTTGGTCACAGACAGAGCTTAGAAGATGATGTATTTTGGTTTGGTAACAATTATTACTCAATATATCAAAATAAGAATGTAGAAATGTTAAAGTACCTTAGTAAAAGTTGTATGATAAGAACTAAGAGGAAAATAGTTATTTGGGTATCATATGCGCGAGATGTATGTTTTTGTTTAAGAATTATTATTCTAACATGTGTATTGTGCTCCAGTGTGTTCAAAAAGGAAACCTAACTCGGAGCAGGCTATGAACAGAGAAACGTATGTCTGACCATTATTCAATTCAAAAGTTCTCAAAATTGATCTCGAAATGTAATTTTAAGGAAAAATGATAATAAAGAAGGATACAGTATATTGTCATTTACCGTTATCTAAATTATTTCCATTGCCATACGTTTCTTTGTTCATAGTTTACTCCGGATTATGTTTTTTTTACGCACAATTGTATTGTAATTGTTTATTTACATTTTAGTTACCATGGCGGAAAATGAAAAATTACACCCTGCGGGCGGTAAAGTGTAAAGGAAAAGCCCGCCGGGCGGTAAAAAATATGACAAAAAAACAAATAACGGTAAATAATATTTTATTTGTGGATATTTATAATTCATTTGGATATATTATTCAACGAAATTACCTCCAAATGAGTTGTCTCTGAAGATTTCTTTAACTGGAGATTCAACTGATTTCTGTCTTTTTCATTTGCAGAAATGTCAGATGACAGGCCAGGTTTATCATGGTCTTCAGTACCAATAATCAGTCAGTTTATAATAACGACCAATATTCAAATTCTTCTTGATCATTAACATATTCTTGATCATGGAAAATTCGGACCATAATGAAGAACTCTTATATATTTTAGACTGAAAAGTAAGCACAATCTATAGAATAACAATATATACGATTAATATTGATATATCACCATACCTTCTCATTGAAATATGCGAGCAACACAGTTTCGTTCAAAATTATCATTTTTTTCTGTCAACCAGGCTAGCAACACATCGTATTTGTTTTGATATCGGTCCTTTCACTTACCAGGACATAAATCCGCTAAAGCTTCATTAGCTTCTAGCAAATTTTTTTCAGAAATTTCAAGTATTATATTCAGGTTGAAGCTCCATGCTTGACATTTTTAATTATTTGTTACACAAAACAAATGGTTACCAATACAACGCATCGCCTAAATGTTTCTTGGCGTAGCCATCTGGCCATCTAATATTTTTTACATAGCAACAAGCTTTTAGTTGCAATTAAAAATTACGTTTCATTTGGTCTCAGTTGTGCGTAAAACGTTGTACGTACCGCTTCGCGTCGGGCTTCAAATTTCGTCCGCAGGCGTAAACCCTTTCTTTCGGCCCTCTATACGTAAATAACTATTAACACACTACTGTAGAAGGATCTACATTCTTACACCTTCTTTGGTGACTTTGTTATTTGGGATGGGATTTGTATGACTGCACTAAATCCGTATCTGTATCTGACGTGTGCTATTATTCTGACGTTTCGTTATAAAACCCATTTTAGTGTGACTAATACATTAAATAACAAATCTACTAAATTAAAATCATATAGCACCTGAAATGAAGTCATAAAATAAAAAATTATTTTAATTATCAAAAAGTCAAAAACATGTCACATGTCAATCACACAGTAGCATATGTTTACTTCAACTCAGCTGATTTTGACATGGTTATCATCGTGCATGTACTCAGCACGCGAGCAGACACGTGACTCGAGCGTCCTTGACGTGCTAGGAATCAGCTGATTTGTGTGCGCTTGTCATTTTCACAAGAACAATGTCACTTTGACAAGACCAATGTTTTGACTTATTTTAATTTTGAACTGGTAAGAAGTTATTATTCTTAATTTGATGTGTTTTACTGCCTGAAAATTGTACATTAATAACATTTTAGCGGTTCAAAATCAAAATAAGTCAAAACATTGGTCTTATCAAAGTGGCACTGCTCTTGTTAAAATGACATGCGCACACAAATCAGCTGATTCCAAGTACGTCAAGGACGTCCGAGTCACGTGTCTCCTTGGGCCCTATACCTTGGCAATGTAGATAATTAAATACAAATCAAGGACGCTCGAGTCACGTGGCTGCGTGCCTGAGTGTCTGGTCGCGAATTTGGGGAACCGGGTTCGATCCCAATCGACACCAAATATTTCGAATTTTAAATAGCACAAAAATTACCCCTGTGGTGCACTCTCCACGCCAGCAATGAGTGCCCGTGAGGTAACGCCTGGTAAACGCCCGTACGGTACAAATATGTCATCGTCATTACCGATATCTGCGTACAAAGCAGAGTGGCACACCCAGCAATGGATAATATGCCATGATAATATATTTATTTATTTATTTATTTATCATATCACTGTTACCAACTTAACTATTCTGTCAAAAATATTCCGTAATGAAAATTGTCAACTATTTTTGTGAAAAAATAATGTAAATGAAAACCGGAATGAATAGAATAAATGCATAAAACACTCGTTACAGAAGGCTATTCGAGTACGAATGTCAAACTCGTGCTTGAATAGTTTTAATATACTATTAGTGCACACAATATTTTTTCTACAGCAAAATTTAATTTTTAGAAAACAGGTAAAACCATTTAAACAAAGTTAACCTCTATTGACGTTTTGATAATATAACAAATAACAAATTGTACATATTTAATAATATAATAAACATTTACACAATTTAAAATGCAAGTTTTTGCTTATTTTCTGTCTGAATTTGGAAGTGTGGTGTGCGTGAAATAATATGCATATACTCTATTCATTTAAGCCATTCAGTAGATGGCACTCTTGTCTCTAATTTCCGCCAATCAGAGATGTCAAAAGTCAAAACTATTCCCTATTCTCTGCAATACCGAATGACTTAAATGGAACAAGGTATAGTATACAATATAATACGCACAGTGCGCTGAATAATGCGCACAATAGATGTATTCTTTTTAACCCAATTGAAACTTAGCTCAGTGCATAACTGAGTTGAAATGAAGTGAGTTGTGATATGTGCAAAAGAACAAGTTTAATTCCATTTTATCACTTTTTTCTTTACCGATAGTATTTGCTCTAACAGCTTTCGAAATTATTGACATATTGATCTATGATACTGTTTATAAACGAAAAATAGATAATGTTGAAAATATATTACTGTAAGTATATATGTATATATGAATACAAAATTTGTTGTATTATATAACCTTAAAACGCAAACTGAGTGTTTCAAATCATTTTGACTTTTGTAAACCGGTAGTGTAGCATCGGAAAGGGGGAAGTGAGTTTACTCAGAACAACTCAGATCAGTTGTGTCAAAAAGAACAATGATTTCCTGAGTTTATCTGAAGTGATCTGAGATGAGCTGAGATTTTGTCCGAATATAATACAGCCAATAGATGTATTCTTTTTGATCCAATTGAAACTCAGCTCAGTACATAACTGAGTTGAGATAAAGTGAGTTGTGATGTGCGGAAAAAGAAAAAGTTTAATTCCATTTTATCACTTCCTTCTTTACCGATAGTATTTGCTGTAACAGCAGTCAAAATTATTGATTTATTTTCTGATCTATGATACTGTTTATAAAAGAAAAATGGATAATGTTGAAAATATATTACTTGTGTGTATATATGTATATGTGAATATAAAATTTGTTGTATTATATAACCTTAAAATGCAAACTGAGTGTTTTATATCATTTTGAGTTTTATAAACTGGTAGTGTAGCATCGGAAAGGGGGAAGTGAGTTTACTCAGAACAACTCAGATCAGTTGTGACAAAAATAACAACGATTTCCTGAGTTTATCTGAAGTTATCTGAGTTGAGATGAGATTTTGTCCAAAAAGAATACAGCTAATGTACGAAATACATTTTGTTATGGTTACGTAATTAATGAAATAACGACATATGTCGCGTAATGATATAAATGCACAAACATCAACTTTTTTTGACAGTTGTAGATAAAATTGCGACGAGCATGTAAATATAGGCGGACTCTATGGCAAAGTAAACGCAAAGAAAAAGAAGTTCGCGTTTAACAAGTGTCACCTCGTAAGCTCTCAAATCTATCGTAGAGAGATAACCACAACTATCACTTTTGTGTTATGAGAATTGAAAATAATTCTTAAGTTTTTTATCGGACGGAATCAACGACAGACGATAATAAAAGTAAAAGATATTTCTAGCAATGTGTTAAGAATGGTTTAGCCTTAGTCTTGTCTTGTAGGGGTAGATTCCTAATTAAACTGAAATTTTAATAGTATTTTTTACTGCCCCTCGCGTCATTAGTCCTCGAGCAACACTTACCGTCTGTCAATAATTCTCCAGCAACTTTTTTATTGTCCATTCTTTTATTTATTATTCAGTCTCCCCTTTTTTAATCACAACCCTTTCTCCTTACCTCATGATTTATACAAATTTTCCACGTTAAATTTCCCTTTCAAAACATTCGGGGGAAAAACTCTCCACAGACCTGTGTCTTGTTTAAAGTTCGAAATTACACCCATAATTCAATTTGTATTCGATAGTATATTTTTTAATTACTTCGTCCTGACGCCTTTCTTTAAGGGAGGAACACCCCCACCCCCTCGCGGTTTCTTTGCCCCTTTTTAACTCGTTTGATAATTTGATTTGTTGTTCTTGAAAGGGCGGCTCGGTTTTTATATTGACTTGAGTTTCAACCCTTCCACGGCTGATGTAATTGACTGGAAATGATATATTTTTAATTCCGTTGCGATTTATGGCCTGTTTATTAAAGATTTCTGGGGGATGCAAATTAATTTTTACACCCCAAGAAGAATAGTTAACCAGAATGTAAAATACCAATAAGAAAAGAACATTTTCTGTACTCTATTATTTTAGGCATAACAATTTTATTCTTAAATTTATATTATCATTTTAAATAATTATATAGGTTAGCTGTCATTTGAAATTAAATTGCAAAAGTTAGTTAAAACTTAGTTAATCAATTTGTTAAAATATTTTTTGCCTAAAATTAAATATTTCTTTTTTACCTTCCGTCACCTTTAGGTAAGGAAGGTATTGTCTTTGGTCAAAAAATTCGGTGGTGAGTTTTTGATGAATAAGCACGTTTTAGGGTCCCTACAATACGATTTTACTATTTTTACGATGATGTCTGTATGTGTGTGTGTGTGTGTGTGTGTGTGTGTGTGTGTGTGTGTGTGTGTGTGTGTGTGTGTGTGTGTGTGTGTGTGTGTGTGTGTGTGTGTGTGTGTGTGTGTGTGTGTGTGTGTGTGTGTGTGTGTGTGTGTGTGTGTGTGTGTGTGTGTGTGTGTGTGTGTGTGTGTGTGTGTGTGTGTGTGTGTGTGTGTGTGTGTGTGTGTGTGTGTGTGTGTGTGTGTGTGTGTGTGTGTGTGTGTGTGTGTGTGTGTGTGTGTGTGTGTGTGTGTGTGTGTGTGTGTGTGTGTGTGTGTGTGTGTGTGTGTGTGTGTGTGTGTGTGTGTGTGTGTGTGTGTGTGTGTGTGTGTGTGTGTGTGTGTGTGTGTGTGTGTGTGTGTGTGTGTGTGTGTGTGTGTGTGTGTGTGTGTGTGTGTGTGTGTGTGTGTGTGTGTGTGTGTGTGTGTGTGTGTGTGTGTGTGTGTGTGTGTGTGTGTGTGTGTGTGTGTGTGTGTGTGTGTGTGTGTGTGTGTGTGTGTGTGTGTGTGTGTGTGTGTGTGTGTGTGTGTGTGTGTGTGTGTGTGTGTGTGTGTGTGTGTGTGTGTGTGTGTGTGTGTGTGTGTGTGTGTGTGTGTGTGTGTGTGTGTGTGTGTGTGTGTGTGTGTGTGTGTGTGTGTGTGTGTGTGTGTGTGTGTGTGTGTGTGTGTGTGTGTGTGTGTGTGTGTGTGTGTGTGTGTGTGTGTATGTGTGTCCGTGTGTGTGTATGTAACAAAATTTTCGTCTACGATAACTTCCATACTACAATTCTAAAAATTATAATTTTTTCGTATTTCTCTTCGTTACATACATACATACATACATACATACATACATACATACATACATACATACATACACACACACACACATCCACACACACACACACACATCCACACACACACACACACACACACACACACACACACACACACACACACACACACACACACACACACACACACACACACACACACACACACACACACACACACACACACACACACATACAGACATCATCGTAAAAATAGTAAATTCGTATTCTAGGGACCCTAAAACGTGCTTATTGATTAAAAACTCATCATCGAATTTTTTGACCAAAGACAATACCTTCCTTACCTAAAGGTGACGGAAGGTAAAAAAATGATATTTAATATGGGGTTTTCAAGAAAAACTGTTAAAATCTTCAAATAAGGGTACTTCCATTTGACCAATTGTAACCAGAATCTAATCAACTCTTCATATGGATGTAACGAAGATGAATATGAAAGAATTATAATTTTTGGAATTGTATTATTAGAGTTATCGCAGACGAAATTTTTGTTACACACACACATACAGACATAATCGTAAAAATAGTAAAATTGTATTCTACGGACGCTAAAATGTGCTTAATGTTTAAAAACTCATCATCGAATTTTTTGACCAAAAACAATACCTTCGTTACCTACTAAAAGTGACGGAAGGCAAAAGCATGAATAAATTTAAAAATTTGCGAAAATTATATGATGTTATTAAAAAACAGTTTACACAGAACCATTTAATGATATTTTAACACCCAATTTATTTGAAACAGTTCTAATCACTAAACCTTTTTTGTCGAAATTATTAATTATCGTATACAAGTATAAAAATCTGATGTGGCTAACACATAACCTCTCGCCAGATATTTTTACCTGGTTGTACGCATAAAACGAAAAATATTTTTAATTACAAATACATATATTCATGTCTCACTACAAAATAATTCTCACATATATTTTCAAAATCTATGGGATATTTTAATATAAATTATGTACAATACATAGGTACTTCTTTATATTCAATATCCTGAAATTTTCTTTTTCTACTTTCCTTTTCTTTTTCTTTATATTTGTCATTTTTTCGCAAATTCCTTTTATATTCTTTTTTACGTATATTCTTTTCCGTTGTTGACTTTTTTTATTTTCATAATCTTCATAATGATGTACAAATATTTTTGACAGTGGCATATATAAATATTTTTGACAGTGACATTTATGTGTCAATTACAAACATTTGAATTTCTTGCCTTGAAGTAGTTTGATCTGAGATTTTTTATATCAAATTATTTTATATGCATTTCTTTATCTCTAAATATATAGAAGATATAATAATGAATTTATATTTATCGAATAAAGAATTTAACGTTCTTTAATATAAGTATTTACATAATATTTTCGATAAATAATATTTAGTTGATTTTTTTCTTGTAACTACTACTTCCGGTTGTCCAATTGTTACCAAAACCTAATCAACTTTTCCCATTATTGTTAGATTGAGGAATCCGTAGTTAAAAATGTCTTAAGTCTTATAGTATTTGAGAAATCGTGGATCCAACATCCACACACACATACGGACATCATCGTAAAAATGTTATAATCGGATTCTAGGGACCTTAAAACGTGCTTATTCACTAAAATCTGCATATGCGATTTTTAGCATGAATTCAATGCCTCTCTTAGCGAGAGGTAAAAAGGATGTATTCTTTAATTTCTTGTCTAGTACAAGACTCGTAGTACAAATGTCATAAATGCTGTAGACATTTTCATGTACAATATTTATTATTAATAATACAAGAACTGTATTCAGCGAACTGATTATAAAATAACAAAAATATCTGACAATTCAATGTCTAATTCTTTTATTTTATTATCTTTATCTTCATTCCGAAAAATTTGTAATTATTATGTGGAAAGATAAACCAACCTAACAAATATCTTAATTAGAAAACCTTCCCAAACAATTCCGTATTTCGGTTTCGGTTTCATGCATGATTGCTTTTTGGTGTAGAATTTTTATTGAACCATTTGGATTCCGACCCGTCCTGGGTGGCCAACAATTAACTACCAGCTTTGTTAATTACAGGATATTATTAATTATACATCTATTTATTGGGCTGTTAACAAAATATTGAATTGTACTTTCTCTAAAACGCATTAATTTGGAAGGCTCATACAGAGAGATGAACAAATTTTCATAAATTGGATGAAATTAAGATATTTTAATAGTTCCTTGAACTAATAATCTTATAGTGGATACGTAGACTTGTTTGTGATCTAGAGAGTCAAGCTGGGGCGTGTGCAGTTAGTACTTGAATGGGAAACCGTATATTTATTTATATTTATACTTTCATTGTAAAACCAATAGGTCAAAATTTAGACCGAAATAAAAAATTAACATTGTATTTCCTACAGGTCAAACTAAAAGTATACACCCGATATTTATATATATATATATATATATATATATATATATATATATATATATATATATATACAGGGTGTTTCCTTTAAAACAACCAGCGGTTTTTTGGGCGAACTAATGACTTTAGAAAAAAATCTGATGTGGCCAGCACATTACCTTCCGTCAGTTCTATGTATTTTGTACAAATTTCATACGGAAAATTCCTTGCTAAATTAAATATTCTATTTCTTGTACATTACCTTCCTGCAGTTGCATGTATTTTATGCAAATTTCACACAGAAAATTATTATTTTGTGACGTTTTCTATATACGAGTACAGTGTAATGTATCTGCAGAAATAAAAGATTTATTATTATTATTATTATTATTATTATTATTATTTCTTGTACATTACCTTAAAGCAGTTGTATGTATTTTATACAAATACCATATAGAAAGCAAAAGATCCTATATTTCCAGCAAAATTATAAGACAGACACACTATGTCAATTTCACTTGACACTGACATCTTTCAATCAGAATTTTCTTAATATAGTAGCTGTTTCCACAGCTATGGCTACTTTATGAAATTTAATTTCTTTATAATTTTTTAACTCTATATCCATTTAATATTAAGTATAAAATGCAGTCAAATCGTATAGAGAATAAAATATTCTTTAATATTTATAATAACATCAAATGTGAAAAAATTATATTTAACATAGTTTTTTCAAGAAAAACTGTTAAAATCTTCAAATAATGGTACTTCCGGTTGACCAATTGTAACCAAAATCTAATCAGCTCTTCATATGGATGTAACGAAGAAGTATACGAAAAAAATATAATTTTTGTAACTGTAGTATTAGAGTTATCGCAGACGAAAATTTTGTTACACACACACACACATCCACACACACACACATCCACACACACACACACACACACATACAGACATCATCGTAAAAATAGTAAATTCGTATTCTAGGGACCCTAAAACGTGCTTATTGATTAAAAACTCATCATCGAATTTTTTGACCAAAGACAATACCTTCCTTACCTAAAGGTGACGGAAGGTAAAAATGTTATATACAAGAAATGATCAAAAATAACAGGCTAATTTATTAATAATAACAAACCGAAAATTCGACCAGTGGTTCTCAAACGGCAGAACAAAATTATATTTTTTTTAATGGTACCCTATATAATTTTTTAGCCCATTAGATAGACAATTTTTTTCTGATTTCAACGATATAAATAAGATATAGGGTTGTATAACAATTATTTCGAGAAAAATGGTATCAAAATAGTATATTAAAGAACGTGTTTTATAAGACATGTTTTTTTCGCACGCGCCAAAATTTAGAAAACGAGCGTTAGCGAGTTTTCTAATTGACAAGTGCGAAAGAAAGTCTTATAAAATGAGTTCTTTATACTATTTTTTATATTTTGCGCCTTCGACAATAACATTTACTTACTCAATTTGTGATTATATTTGTAACCATTTGTACATTTTCATGTAAATAATCTTCCCTAAATAAAAAATAATAATAATTATTTCGACATTATATTATTAAAATGAATTGTCAATTAACTAAAAATAAATTAGGTAAAAATAGGTTAAAGAAACGTCATCTAGTACCAACCGTCTAAAACAAAAAATTGCGTATCGAAATGAAGGCCATTACGATACGCAATTGCGTATCGTAATGACTTTATTATGAACGCAAAATATAAAAATAATGTTATAATATTACAATACGCTATGCAATACACACATTGATACGTCTGTTGCCTAGTTACGCTAGCAGTAAACCCATTTTTACCTCTCGCTAAGAGAGGTATTGTATTCATGCTAAAAATCGCATATCCAGATTTTAATGAATAAGCACGTTTTAAGGTCCCTAGTATCCGATTATAACATTTTTACGATGATGTCCGTATGTGTGTGTGCGTGTGTGTGGGGATGTGTGTGTGGATGTTGGATTCACTATATCTCAAATACTATGAGAGTTAAGACATTTTTAACTACAGATTCCTCAATCTAACAATAATGGGAAGAGTCCAGTCAGTTTTGGTAACAATTGGACAACCGGAAGTAGTAGTTACAAGAAAAAAATCGTCTAAATATTATTTATCGAAAATTTATGTAAATACTTATATTAAAGAACGTTAAATTCTTTATTCGATAAATATAAATTCATTATTATATCTTCTATAGATTTAGAGATAAAGAAAGGCATATAAAATAATTTGATGTAAAAAATCTCAGATCAAACTACTACAAGGCAAGAAATTCAAATGTTTGTAATTGACACATAAATGTCACTGTCAAAAATATTTGTATGCCTCTGTCAACAATATTTGTATATTATTATGAAGATTATGAAAATAAAAAAATGTCAACAACGCAAAAGAATATACGTAAAAAAGAATATAAAAGGAATTTGCGAAAAAATGACGAATATAAAAAAAAGAAAAGGAAAGTAGAAAAAGAAAATTTCATGATATTGAATATAAAGAAAATGTAAGTATTGTACATAATTTATTTTAAAATATCCCATAGATTTTTCAAATATATGTGAGAATTATTTTGTAGTGAGACATGAATATATGTATTTGTATTTAAAAATATTTTTCGTTTAATGCGTACAACCAGGTAAAATATCTGGCGAGAGGTTATGTGTTGGCCACATCAGATTTTTATTTCATTATTTCTAGTTTATAATACCATTTTTCTCAAAATAATTGTTATACAACCCTATGCTATATTTATATCGTTAAAATCAGAAAATAATATTCTATTTAAATGGCTAAACAATTATGCAGGGTGCCATTTAAAAAAATATAATTAATTTTGTTCTACCGTTTGAGAACCACTGGTTAAATATTTGGTTTGTTACTATTGATACATTATCCCTTTATTCTTGATCATTTTTCGTATAAAACCTTTTTCTCTAAAGTTGTTAGTTCGCCCAAAAAAGCGATGGTTGTTTTAAAGGAAACACCCGGTATATATTATATCTCCCAGTTGATCCCCATGTCATCAATTTCTGATGCAAGAATTACAAAACTTTTATTTAGCATCTTTGTCGTACACATATGGCATATATTAGAATTTTATTCGCTATCTCATAGTCGTCTGTGTTTAGCAGGGGTTTAAGCTATCTCCGTCTAACCAATGGAAAAAAATTAAATATTTGAATTATTTGAATATTCATGTCATTCTGTCATTCATGTGATTAAGGTAATTTGGCGTCGATAATAATTTGTGCTTCGTTTTCGTTTTGTATTGGTAATTTTGTTAATTCTTGTGATGACACATATTGTGTATTTTGCTATTGCAAAGACGGAGTTTCTAAGATGTCCGACAATTATTGTAACATATTGCTTATGGACAATAAAAAGAGGTATATTTCATCCATTATATCGTATTTATTTAATTGGTTTATTTCTAAATAAATAATTATAATTCGAATTTTGATGAATAACGAAATTGACACAGTCAGTTTTTATCAGTTTTGATATTACATCATAATTATTCAATTGCGAAATATTTACTTCGGATTTTGATGAATAATAATATTCACATTATAGGTATAAGGTTTGTTCGCACAACAAAATAAGCAACTGTTTGCTAATTTTTCAGTACGCGTGCGTAGTTTGAAATTGGTTGCAAACTGATTGGAAATTTTTGTGTTCTGCGAACAGAATGAAAGGTTATTGTTCTTACTACCATCTGGAAAGGTTTTTATCTTATTATGATTGTTGTTGCCGTCATTTGTAATTGTCACGGAATGAATTTATAATCTTTAAAATTTATTCCTGCGTTTATTTCTGGTTTTCTTAAATTTATACTCGATAATCTACATGACAATATGGCAAATATTTAGTGGTTTGGAAGAATTTATAATAAATAATAATATTTGGTCTCTTATTTTGGTTAGTACTAGTCAATGTACTAGTGCCACAATCCTCATTAATAGCCAAAAATTCCACTGCGCATGTCACAAACTAAAAATTTCTTTAAAATCAGCGTACTGTTCTGACGGTTGGAAACTGATCAGGGATTAAAATATTTTGCTGAACGAACAGACGATTTTTAATCGTCGATTTAAAATTTCTCTTGTGCGAACACTTTTAAACAGATGCGCATGCCCAGAATGGTTTGTGACGGTTTCTGACTGTTGTGCGAACAAACCTATTAGCGAAAAACAAAATTATTGCAAATAAAATATTGGAAATGTCAAACATGACATGACGAAGTCTTGTCATACTCCACATTTATGAAACTAGAAAATTAAATCCCTATATAAAAACCATGGTACTATTGATGACGTGAGGATCAAGTCGTGCAAACGGACTTTATATATATAAGTGAATAAAAATTAAATGGCGATATAAATTTAATTAATACGAAAAGAAAACTAATATCCTCCTTGTAAATTAATGACAAATGTGGCTGTCGAGTATGTAAAACATTTTTCCCCTTCTATTCAGACAAATCTGTCTCGTATATTAATCCTTGCCGGTCATTGTTAATATGTGACATTGGTTATTAATTTCGTAAAGGATAGCGACATGGATCCAAGTAGGTGGTGTTCAGTGACCACGGATGCCAGGGTAGTATCTGAATATATTATAGCAGAGGAATGTGACTTAAAACAGTAGCCGAGCAAAGCTGATGGGATATTGTCAAACAAGTATTTGGACGAGGTTATCATAAGATCATCAGAAGATGGATCAATATATCACACATATGATATGATTATATAATAAGCTTCATACATGTTATCAGTCTTGGGACCCTGTATATTATATATGTATATTTTTAGTAGTTTTAAGAAATCCAAAAAAATGTATAGAAGTAAAAAAAATTAATTCATAGAAATGGGCCTAATAGATCAAGGAGAATTTGAATAAACGAAGAAATAATTTGTGAAAAATTCATGGACATCGCCAATTAAAACATTTACGAAAATCATAAATAGTTAGGAAAAAAAATTCTTGAGATGTAGTGCGAAGTACAAAGCACAGAGGAGAAAATAGCATATTTTCTCTTGAGATCTACCTATATACATATTGTATGATTTTCTGCACCAGAATATTTTATTATTAAAATCTTGTGACAAAATCGACAATGATCTTTGATATTTAAGTAAATTTAAGAAATGAATAGTTTTTATGATTTACGCCTTTACAACACAGACTTTTGTTGTAACAAAAGATGAATTTTCACAAATTTCATTTCTAGAATTTTGGGTTATGGTTCTATGTCATTTTTACTTCCTTGATAATGAAGGAAGTAATGTAATAGCAAAAAATTTCGGATTTCAGGTTTCTACGGAAATATCAATTTTGACCATCCTTGAATCCATTTTGACTAATTTCGTCGTGACGTCTGTACGTACGTGCATATCTCGCACAACTCAAAAACGGTAAAGTATCATTCACAACAAAAAAATTAACATAGCGGTAGAATTCCTAGAAACTATAATTTCAATAATTTTTCATTGTGAACGGAAATAATTTTTACTATAAATTTCGATGCCACTAATTCTTACACTACCGCTACTTTTTTAAATTTTGAATGGGCCTTGAGCCGTAGAAAGTTGAAATTTTGTATTTAGGACTGCTATAACATCTTGTTGTGCATCTCCCTTTTTGGTCATTACATAATTTCCAGACATGGTACTTAAACCGTATAATAGATTTTAATGAACTATTTTAAAATATAATCCAAAACTTTTCAAATTTGGTATATAAGACTTTTATGTCAATGGGAATAACATAGCAGATTTTGGTTAAAATAGGCTAATCGGAAGTGATATATTACCTGAAATTGTTAACAGTATTTCTTGAATAAATTGGTTTTATTTTGAGTTTCAAATAATAGTTTTATAGAGAATTTTAACCTACGTCTAGCAAATCCAGTATTATTAAATTAGCCCTTTGTATAAGGGAGATACGAAAATTTTAAAATTATATACTTTTGTGGAGTCTCGTGGCCGTGTCAGAACGCGAATCTGGGGAACCGGGTTCGATCCCGACCGATGCCAAATATTTTCGAATTTTAAATGACACAAAATTGACCCCTGTGATGCACTCTCTACGCCAGCAATGAGTGCCCGTGAGGTGACGCCTGATAAACGCCCACACGGTGCAAATATTTCATCATTACCGATATCTGTGAACAAAGCAGATTGGCATACCCAGCAATGGGTAATAAGCCGTGATGGTATATTTATTTTTTCTATTTCGATGTTCTTATGAGTCTATAAAAGCACTGTTTATCATTGAAAACACGACGTTTAGAAGATCTATGAACGTACTATTTTCGTCCTTTGTAAAACTCGCCTGGCGGCTCGTTTTCCAAACTTGGACTCGTACGTTAACAGATTGCCTTATGATACTTGTATTTTAATGTACTATATTTATATACTTTTTGGTTTTTGTAATAAAGCTTGCTATCGATTAGGACAAAAAGGTACAAAAAAATAAAAAAAACTAATGTTAATGTCAAATTACGTCAAATACGTGCAATTTTATAATTGGGTCTATATTTCATGTTGGTCTTGCGCACTAGGAAGTCGTGTAGTGTCCACATCAGATTTTTTCTAATATGGAATACCATGAATACAGGGAACCCCCAAGAAATTGTTGATGCAACATCTATAACTGTTCTAAACTTATTACATTAGACAACTGAACTCTCAAAATAACATAAACTCCATAGGGTTTATTTTTGACGTATTTTCTCCTTAAAGGCAAAATGTTTTACCAAAATCAATTAGTCTGTATATTTATTTATTTATTTTTCTGCTTAATTCGTATGAAATTCCGTAATCAATTCTGGTGTTTTCTTTTGTAACAAATTGATTCAATTTGTCTGTTGGCTCGTTACTTCATAATAAACCAATCCCATAGATCGTGTCAACGTCGAAACCAATCAAAACAAACCTTTCTTCTCTGGAACGATTTTTCATCGTGATTATCCGTCCGCGTTGTCGAAAATGAACCGTAAAATTTCCATTTTCTTCGGAAACATTGAAGCGTGCAGCTTGCCATCATTAGTCGTCGGAGTGACGCCTCTCTATTTGTTATCGATGATTTATTAGCCACTCTCTCGTCTTGCAAGGGGTAAACAAGTGCGCAAAAAATCCCCAAGAGGGGGGGGGGTTGCTTCCATCGCCTGGATTCGAACTAGGTGTGGTCTGATCCGCAAGATAGTTTTTGTTGTTGTATTGTATGTGCTAATGGTATTGGTTAATGGTGAACTGCGAAAAATCACTTGTCACTTTTTCTAAGGACTGGAGATTTTTATCTATATTTCTTGAGTGCACTTGTTATTGATCAAGAGTTTTGTTACATGTATTTCTACAGAAAAAGGCAGACACGTTTCAAATAAAATTATCAATAATAATATAACAAGAGAGTGAGAATAAATAAATTGAAAAATCTGTCAAATTATTTTCTAATTTATCGACCTTTCGAATTATATTTAATTAGATTATTTTTTGATCCACAAGTTTCAAACAAGTCATGCGTCATGCTATTGTATCGTCATCTACTATCATAATTAACTAGCTTCATTCATTTACATGGCTCAGTTGGTAAGTCTATTTTGACAACTAGAACACATTTTAACAATGCAAAATAAATAATCAAAAGTGTTTTCTATAATTTTTTGGTTTATTTCATGACCAGAAATGGCACAAAATTGGTATTTTTCGCTCATTTTTCTTATATGTTGATTACTTTCTGACATATATCAACAAAAACAAAAGCTACAGAGATTATTCCCGGGAATAATCTCTAAAGCTTTATTCTCTGTATAATAAAGACAGGATTGGTTAAAACGCAGACACGTAACACAACATGGAACATTTCATTGCTTGTAAGAAATATCAAAAATAATCAATAAAATAATTAAGTATAAGACGTATTTTAATTTTGTTACTTGCTTTATTCTAAGAAGGATCATTATCAAATCAGTCCATTTATAAAATATAAATATAATTATTGTAACGTTTTTATTTATTTGGGTGAAGTGTAAATATTAGACAATTATTTTTAATTAAAATAAGTGTTTACTAAATTATAATGAAAATATTAAAAGATACTAAATAATAACGATTACTACTAATATTAAACAATTATTATGATCTAATTAAGACTAAAACTATAATTAACTAGATAACAATAACACTAACACTATTTATTTATTTCCAATATATTACTAATTATTTATGTCCACTATTTATGTCCCTATTTATTTCACTATCTCGTACAACTGTCCGCCTATCAACCTCCACAGCGTCTATGTACTCAACTGACTCAACAGCGTCTGTATATTCAACTGCTCGCACAGAAGCCACAGCATTCACCTCACTATCTGTCTATTTATGTAACTCTCTCACATCCACAGTCAGTATCACCGACTACCCGTATGCCACAACTTTTCAAAACCACTGTCGAGTATCCAATTTCACTCGCCTTTACTGTCGCTGTATACCTAGCTTCCCAATACTCGTTAACACTACAGAGTATTCACATCCACAGCTATCCCAGTTTACCAGTAACTTCCCGAGTACCTACTCGACACAAACTGCATACGCTCACTACGATACTGCTGTGCTTCTCACTAAGGCTTGATTTACATTAGCGGTACAATGACGGCACGATGACGACCCTTTAATATTTACTGATTTACATACCGTCACCGTACCGTTATTGGACTGTCATTGTACCGCTAATGTAAATCAAGCCTAGCACTTTACTCTCTAACACTCCATGTGAATGTCTGTATGACTCTCGCTATGTAACTAACTAACTCCCGAGCATAGCTGCGTCCCTTTTATACAGCTGCCATTAATATTTGGGTTGTATTTTAACTGGAAATTTGAAATTAGAATGATGTACATTTATAAAAAAATTCTACGAAAATATATTTCTTGAACAGATGTAGTCAGTACTTATCACAAAATGCAAGAGAAACAATTTATAATACTATTATTCTCCCACATTTTTACTTTGCTGGCTCTGTATTATATTTATGTAATCAAAGTAATATAAATAAATTGCAATTAATTCAAAACTGGGCAATGCGAACAATATTACAATGTAATACATATACCAATGTAAATTCAATGTTAAGTGAATTAAGATGATGTAATGTAAAATATTTATTAGAATTACAAGTAATTGTACTCATACATAAAATTAAAATAGGACTGCAACCAGAATATTTTAGAAATAAAATAATTAAAATTGAAGATATTCACAATTACAATACTCGTAACAAAAATCAGTACTATATCACGAAAAAAAAACACTGCACAAGGAAAAAATGCACTGCTGTTCAAAGGAATACAGATATATAATAAACTACCTGATAATCTTAAGAATTTAAATTTAAGAAACTTTAAATTAAAAGCTAAGGATATTTATTTAAATAAAACTCAGAATTTAACAGAGGTAAATTACTAAGTTAATGAAATGTTTTGATAAGTATTTATATTATTATTGTTATTGTATAGCACAATGCTAAATAAAGTTTATTATTATTATTATTATTATTATTATTATTATTATTATTATTATTATTATTATTATTATTATTATTATTATTATTATTAACTTCCAGAGAGCTCTAGAATGTTCGACCGAATAATAACAATGAACACAAAAGGTTTAGGTGACCGGTAGTAATTAAACACGTCGCGGCTTGTTTGTTTACGTAGCCCGGCTGCTAGTGCAATTGCGTCATCGATATAAATAGATACTCGCTCATTGCTCCGGCGACGTCGGGCGTTCCACGTTACATTATTTATGTATCAAGGTACTGAAGTTCTTCTTTTTATCACGAATATAGAATTTAGTTGCCGAGGCAGTGCGTTGTCGAGGTAAATAAACCATATGAGTGATAAAGAGGAACTTCAGTGCCGAGGTGCATAAAATTTTATTTGTAATCGAAACCTTGCAAAAATGAAAGAAATATTTATTTTTATAAGTTACCTGTCCAACAAAATCGTTCACCCACCCAAATTATCTTGTATGTACAATAATCATAAGATTGACTTGCGAAATTGTCGTAATGGATTACAATTTCAAATAATAGTATATTATGTTATTAGGAGTAGAAAGCGGTCTTTTTGTGTTGAACCCAGCTATTGCAGCCGAGGCGCAATAGTAAGACAATGAATATCTTCTACAGTGTGTGTACAGTAGCATAATATGCATATTATAATACGCTTGAAGAAAAAATATATTATTACGCATATCATCCACTTCTAAGTGTACCAATCTACTTCTGCTCACAAATTTTGGTAATGATGATAATATATGGTCGTTGAGAGTGTTTACCAGTATCTTAGGGGTCACCATTTATTTACTGTGCTTCACAAAGGAGTTAACAGAAATTACTTATCTGGCAAATATAGGCATTAAGTACTCTGTCTATAATGTTTGTATTGTGTTGGTCTATGAAGGGGCTATACAGGATAGGATACAAGCCTCAAAGTTGTAGTACATGCCCTGATCAATTCCGGAACAAGTTTCCGGTAAACACAGTGACATCCGGATATGTAGCCATAACAACAGCTCACCCAATGATTTATAAACCTGAATGATTATATTAAAAATCTGATGTTGCTAGCACAATACCTCCTGGCATTTTATTTTTGTTAACTTAAATAGATACCTAGGTACGTATTTACTAATGTTGGCAACTGAATAAGTTTCTTTGTATAAATAAACTATTGTTTCAATTTATAATATTATCAGTATTTTCTTTTCCAGAATCTTATATTAATTCAATTTTATTTTGTGATTATAACGTGAATTTCTTTTCAATTACAAACATATATAAATTATTTTTTTATTTATTAGATATTTCATAAATTCATATATTTTTGAAAAACTCAATATGCGATTTTTAGCACGATCCCTATATCTCCCTTTTCTCTTCTCCAAGGATAGCGGAGGATAATAAGATTTTTGATAATAATAAAAATATTTTTAATGGGGTCACACCGAAAAGAAAAAATGTTGATTTTACTTTCAAAAATTAAAAATTTACCTACTATTATGCACATATACATTAAAATATTTAATATTATTATACTTTTCATTCATGATTATCTTTATAAAGATTCTGAGTCTGATTTTGTGACGTCTTAATTTTGTACACAAATACACTGTAGTGAGGCACACCCGTACTCGTGCGTGTACTGTACATGAATCAGATTTGTCACTTTTCTAACATAACCTTATATAACCAACATTTTGAAAGTATCAATATCCTTACGTTGTTTTGAAAAAAGTGCAAATAACGAAATATGCTAAATAAAAATGTTTGATTTAGATATTTAAATGGCTACCCTGCGAGAACTAGTCGTTGAAAAGTAAAAATAAAATTTTTGTTCGTATTCTTAAGGCTCAAGATGCAAGGGTAAAATGGTATAAGACAATAATTAGTCCAAACGTTTTGAAGACTACTCTTGCTTATGTGATGACATAAATGTCAAATGTAGTTCTATTTTTACTTGGTAGGTGACACTACGGTAGCAAAATTGTGACGTCATTTGAAATTTTATATAAACTTTAAAAAATTATTTCGGTAAAACTAGAAACGTATGTGCCAAAATATATATTTTCGTAAGAAGTTTTAAGTGTACTTTCAGGAAACAAATAAATTGTAAAATGTGTATGACCCCATTACAATAAAGAAAATTAGATTGCAATAGATGAAATAAATAAATAAATAAAATCTGATGTGGACACCACACGACCTCCTTGTACGCAAGACCAACATGAAGTATATACCCAGTTATAAAATTGCAAGTATTTGACGTAATTTGACATTAATATTAATTTTTTAATTTTTTTCTAATCCATAGCAAGCTTTATTACAAAAACCAATAAGTACATAATTTTTACCTCCCGCTACCCTTGGTAAGAGAGGTATAGGGAATGTGCTAAAAATCGCATATCGAGATTTTGGTAAATGACCACGTTTTTAGGTCCCTAGAATCCAATTTTAACATTTTCACGATGATGTCTGTATATATATATATATATATATATATATATATATATATATATATATATATATATATATATATATACAGGGATTTTAATTTAACGTGCAATATATGGTTAATCACTTCCATGGTTACTACACTACTGTCAAAAAATGACAGCAATGTAATATTTGTCCATTTTAAAATGCAACATACAAAAATTTGTAGTTATGTATTTTCAATACTAATTTCCAATAAATTAGACTACATACTTTTAACAAAAAATAAAAACTTTAATGTAGTACATCTTAACAAACTTTGGTTTACAAAAATTGATAAATTTTAATGTAATAAATGTTCAAAAATACCTCCATTCACACTGAGGCAATATCCCAGTCGCTCGTAGAAAGAATTGACATCATTTGTGATGTGTTCTGGAGGTATCCCCTGTGCTGCAATACTATGTATAATGTTGCATTTTAAAATGGACAAATATTACATTGCTGTCATTTTTTGACAGTAGTGTGTAACCTTGGAAGTGATAAACCATATGTTGCATTTTAAAATAAATTCTCTGTATATATATATGTGTGTGTGTGTGTGTGTGTGTGTGTGTGTGTGTGTGTGTGTGTGTGTGTGTGTGTGTGTGTGTGTGTGTGTGTGTGTGTGTGTGTGTGTGTGTGTGTGTGTGTGTGTGTGTGTGTGTGTGTGTATGTGTGTGTGTGTGTGTTTGTGTGTGTGTGTGTGTGTGTGTGTGTGTGTGTGTTTGTGTGTGTGTGTGTGTGTGTGTGTGTGTGTGTGTGTGTGTGTGTGTGTATCATTTAGAAAATTTTGAAACCTTGTATTTATACCTTATTTTAATATCGAAAGAAGCCATTAGATTTTGGTGTAAATCATATAACCGGAAATGGCACTTTACTTGAAGCTCAAAATAGTTTTTCTTCGAAAAATACCTTTCTACGGCTTACCGTTTTTGAGTTATGCGAGATACGTACGTACAGACGTCACGACGAAATTAGTCAAAATGGATTCAAGGATGGTCAAAATGGATATTTCCGTTCAAATCTAAAAACCGAAATTTTCGCGATTACAATACTTCCTTTACTATGTACAAGGAAGTAAAAAACCAAAAACCATTTATATACCGTGTGTCTGTCTTAAAGGTGTACATACGAGATTAACATGGGAAATCAGTTTTTTGCAATTTTCTGCTCGCCTAATTATTTTAGTCAAAAACGCGTCAAATGAAAGTTTTAGGGCATAAAATTCTGCATCTAAATCAAAAAACAGAATTATCTTTACATGCTTTGTAACGACAGAAATTAATTATGAAAATGTCAAAAATTACGTTGAAAATATCGACAGCCATGGAATTGAACAAAAAATAAATAAATGCTTGACGTTTTATCAAATTGTCATAAACGTCAAATAAGTTAACTTACTTTGTGACAGATAAAATGTCAAGCATTTATTTATTTTTTGTTCAATTCCATGGCTGTCGATATTTTCAACGTAATTTTCGACATTTTCATAATTAATTTCTGTCGTTATAAAGCATGTAAAGGTAATTCTGTTTACTGACATAGATGCAGAATTGTATGCCCTAAAACTTTTATTTGAGGCGTTTTTGCTTAAAATAATTAGCCGAGCAGGAATTTGCAAAAAACTTATTTCCCATGTTAATCTCCTATGTACACCTTTAAGACAGACACACGGTATGTATATATTTGTAATTATTGCGGCCTTCTAAATTTGTCGCCTCTAGGCATTAGGCAATGCTTGAGTATAGTTGCCTAATATTTTCCGCCGCCCAGTAAAGCTTGTGGCGAGTGCCCAGTTTATTTATTAATAAAGGTAACGAAATAAGTAATTTTGTGTTAACATATTGTTGGTGCATCAAACGTCGTACCAATTTATATCCAATTTATTCATTTTGTTTTAAATCTGTGTAAAGATACAGATAATTAATGCAATATTTAATAAAACTGTATGTAAACAAAGTTGGTTTGAAACATAGAATTCACGAGAGAGATGAATTGAGTCAACAGGTACAGTGGTACAGGTATATCGCATAGGTAACTAGATCTATTTGAAAATAACCAGTATGTTTGCGAAGTATTCGTTTAATATGTAGCTACTCGCAGCCACGTTAATTTCAATTAGAAGCGCACTATTAATTAGCGCAATGCGTACTTCGATGTGCAGTTCAGTTCAGTTGTGTAATTGGCAGGAGGTGTAGATGGCGGTGCAAGCGCTAATTATGCACCGACCGACACAACTTATTTTTTGTAGGGATTCGACTGGCTAGGCAACCTTATACCACAGGCACTGCACACAACGCACAATGAAACGTTTGTGTAATACGTAGTTGGCCATCATGGATTCATTACTAATTAATTATTAGTTTAGATATATGGAACTTCTATACTTACAACTAGCCCTGTTATAACTAAACTGACATACATCGTAAAGTCCGTTTACACAAGTTGATACGCACGTCATCAACATCAATCGTCAGCATGTGGTACAAATCGCCAAGGGGGACGGAAATTTTAGACGTAATGTCAAAACTGACAATATTATAATATAATCTATATTGTGTCATTTTTGTTAGTCAACAATGAATTTACATAACAAGACCTGAAAGTGCGAACCGTAGGCGAGCCGTGCAAACTTGGTGAGCCTAGTAAACACACGTATACAGTATCACCTGAAAGTGTTTTCAGGTCATGTTGGGTATAATATTGTAACACGAGGTGGTGCGGAATATGAGGATGACTACTAATACTGATAATTCCTGCTTACTCCTTTTACTCCAAAGATGATACACTTTCTTCTAACTAACTGGTGAGAAGGAAGAACACACATACACTTACACTTTACACTGGATGAACACTTACATTATGACATGGACAATACTGGTGATTTACTGATTAAATAACTAATGTTTTTAACTAATTAACTAAAGTTTTATTTACATAATTACATTCCGTAACCCAGCGGGCGGGCGTTTAGCACGCGCCCCAAAACTAATAACACTACATGTTCCCACAACAACACGTCTCGACGAACTAATCTAGACTCCTCTACATGTTTACTCCTTAAGTAACTAATGTCGACTATCTAAAACAAAGCGCTATCTTCAGGACAGGATTATCTTAGGGGTACAGGGTGCATAGGCTAGGGCATTCAAAGTCACGCATGTATACATAATAATTTCTAAATCAACAAATAAATGCCGTTACTATCACAATACGAAAAGAATTTCTAAACTGAATTTTGACATTTATAACAAATAGATAAACAGAGTTAAAATATGATTTTTATATTTTGCGTTCATAATGAAGTCATTACGATACGGTATTGCGTATCCTAATGACCTTCATTTCGATACGCAATCTTTTGTTTTAGACGGTTGGTACTAGGTGACATTTCTTTAACTCATTTTTACCTAATTTATTTTTAGTTAATTGACAGTTCATTTTAATAATATAACTTCGAAATTATTATTATTATTTTTTTTTTATTTAGGGAGATTATTTACATGAAAATGTACAAATGGTTACAAATATAATCACAAATTGAGTAAGTAAATGTTATTGTAGAAGGCGCAAAATATAAAAAATAGTATAAAGAACTCATTTTATAAGACTTTCTTTCGCACTTGTCAATTAGAAAACTCGCTAACGCTCGTTTTCTAAATTTTGACGCGTGCGAAAAAACATGTCTTATAAAACTCGTTCTTTAATATACTATACTGAAACTATAATTTAGAAAAGTTTATTTATGTGTTACTACTCTTACGCTCGCCTTATCACAATATTTTGTGCCCGCTTACCCAGAAAGTGACCTTTTTCATGCCTGTTTTGCGTGCGCAAAGTGGTTCATTTCTTATAAGTTCGACAGACCGTGCGGCAAAGTAAAAGAATCGTGCGCATAATCGCATTTTGCGCACAGCTTTTTACTTTGCTGCACGACATTTTGTGCACTAGTGCGCAAAGTGCGATTTTGCGCACTGCTCTTTTACTTTAGCGCACGGCCTGTTCGCAGAGTTACGAAATGAACCACTCGCAAAACAGGCCTCAAAATGTCACTTTTTGGGCAAGCTGGACACAAAATATTGTGTGTACCACGAGTGCAAAATTAAAATTTTAATATTGAATTTCCTATATTCGGAAAAAAGTAGACACCCGGTATATGCTATTAATGTAAGACAAAGATGCTAGATAAAAGTTTAGTAATTCTTGTAGCAGAAATTGATGACGTGGACCTGTACCGTAAATGGCGCTGACCAAGTGTCACCTCATGAGCTCTCAATTTCAAAGCTGTTACGGAAAGAGCACCACGGAGGTTACTTTCATACGAGAGGAAAATTAGAATTAACCTCAACCGGTGATATATTTATTTATATAAACAATAACAACTGCCTTCCTGTATTATCTTTCCTGCCTGTAACAATCAGATAACAATTAATACATTATCATCCCTTCATTGTGACGTCACAGTCCTACTCCGTATCCCCACCTCTTGCGATTGTAATAACATTAATTGCAGATTTGCCAAGAGTAAATGTCGATTGTTTGTGCAAAGCATTGAACACAAGGCAATCTCATTGAAAGCAATTGGGTGAATAAAGTCTGCTGTAAGAGGAACAAGGACAGCAACATCCAAGATGGCGTGTTGTCGCTCTACTCGATATCTCCAGCAAGGCAAACACTGAATTATTACAGATTTGATTCAGAAGGCTTCGGTTTGGTTTATGGAGTATTCAATCCAATACACAGGGATTTTACGGAAATTAAGTTGATCTATTGAAATTACTAATTATTATTACGGTGACAGGGATGAATATTTTACGCTGAGGCTGAACTAATATTGAGACAATTGATTAAGAACTTTGCAATGAAATTTCAATGTTTAAGTCGGAAAATACATAGAGATTTATTTAACTTCTTTGGCTCAACAAATCAAACATTTTCGATGGTAATATGTTCTTGAGAAAATTTCTGTTATACCTAACATTTTTTTTCCAAAATACTCGTACTCGTACTTAAGAACTTTATTGTTTCCTATTACGTTAATTTTTGTAGCAAAAAGTAAATTCGTACAGAATGTATTTCTGGTGATAAGATTCGATTTCGATTCTGGGTTCTGTGTTCTGGCTATAGTAGCGTTCTGGAACCTTAAGGAGATCGTCTTCGCTTTTCTAAATGAACAAATGAACGAAAAGAGGCTCCACATTTTTACCAATTATACAAAATCTGTTAAGAATTTGTTGCTTAATTTTAACATATTCATTAAAAAAAACTTGATACGAGGGTAGCATTAAAAGTTTCTGCAAACAAATATAACCAAGGTAGCTACGAAAAATAAATGCTTGGCAAAACAAGAGTACATCCTTATAGCATGACAGTTCTTGTTACAATGCGTTATCTATTATCAGTAATTTTCCATGCAGTTTTAAAGTACGCACGTCGTACTGAAAATGCAGTTAACAGAGCCGTAACTAGGGCTTTGAGCGCCTGTGGCAGAAAAAAAACATGCGCCCCTATATCAAGAAAATAAAAACAAAATATAGTTCTGATGACCGGTTCGCGAGTTATTAACAATTTACATGAACATTTCTAAAATTTAAAACATCTGCAAATCGGCTTAGTTCTCATATTTTCATTTTAAATTTTGACACGATTAAAGACATACAATATTTCGTATTTAATATGTGTTGAAATTTCAGATGAAATGTTTGCAGATGTTTAAAATATTAGAGAAATTTCATACGTTTAAGTTATTAGTAACTCGCGAACCGCTCATCGGCAAAAATCATCTATACTCTGTTCCATTTAGGCCACTTAGCAGATGACGCTCGCATCAGTGTCAGTTTAAATTTAAGTAGCCGAAATTACATGGGGTAAACGTGTCTCATGTCTCCAATTTCAGCCAATCAGAGAATTCAAGACCATGTCCAATTCTCTACAATACTGAATGGCTTAAATGGAACAAGATATATACTAAGTTTTAAATACCTAATATTGTTTATTTTTTGAGTAATTTGAATTTCTGTCATAAATTCTTATTCTGGTTAATTATATTTTAACATCCTAGGCAAGAAAATGTAAGAATCTTTTAATGTAAGATACAGAAAATAACGAGCTTTAATTTTGTATTCTTGAAAAATTTTGATACGGGTCACTGTTTTCAAGATAATAGCCAAAAACTCATTTTTTGCACCTTTCACCCAAGATGGCAGCAAAATCCGGGGTCGCTAGAGGGTGCAAAATTAATATGGCCCGTATTCTCACCTCTTGGAGTAGCGCTACTTCCGAAATAGCACTATTTCGATTTTTTAAATTTTATTTATAGACAAGAATAGGTTTCATATTTTTGTAAACGACACCTATAATATTTGAAATAAATGCTATTTACAATTTATTTTATTTTTATTTCTCTAATTTTTAACATTAAAGTTGTCATATGACAGTTGAAGTAGCGATTTTTCGAAAGTAGCGCTACTTCAAAGAGGTGAGAATATGGGCCTATGTCTTTTTGGTGGTCCCAATAAAGAGAATAAATTTCAAGCCAGCTTGTCACCAATTATTTTCACAATGAACACCTTGTCGACTGGCCTATCTGTAGATAATTATTTGTTAAATTTAGGAAATAGATTTTAGAAATATTTGATCTAATACTATATAAATGATTAAAATTTTGCGCCCCTAAGAATTTTGCGCCCGTGGCGTGTGCCACATTTGCCACGCCCTAGTTACGGCATTGGCAGTTAATAAGATTTCCTAACCATGATATTTTACGATTTTAAAAGTTTGCTAACAAGGCATCGAAAAGCTTCGGGATGCTTTTGGCAATAAAGCACTTATTATCAGGTCTATTCACAGCTGGTACAATGAATTTGAATTTCATCGAGTTTCTCTCAATTTATGCGAAGATCGGCCAATTTCTGCAGGTATGGATGAAAACATAGCTGCTATTCGTACAATGATTAAGAAGGCAACCGTGTCACATACAGAATTATACAGGCTAGTTTGAACATTGGAATGACCGCTATAAATAAAATTTTGCTCGATCATCTAAAAGACAGGAAAGTTTGTTACCGTTGGCTACCTCATAATTTAAATGATGTTCAAAAGCAATATCGCGTGGAATGGGGCATTAAAACATAAAAAAGTACAATGAAGGTAAATCTAAAGCAGTGTATGATATTATAACAGATGATGAATCATGAATGCATGCATTTAAACCTGAAACAAAACGACAATCAGCTCAATGGGTCTTTCCAACAGACCCCAATCCTGTCAATGTAAAACGAGTTCGAAGTGTTGGTACAAAAATGATTGCCTCCTTTTTCTCAAAATCCGGCCCTACTGTCAATATTGCATTAGAAGATAGGAAAACAGTAACTTCTAATTGGTACATACAATTTGTTTGCCTGGGGTGTTTGAAAAAGTGCTTGAAAATATGCCTCGAAGTAAACTAGTATTGCATCAGGACAATGCATCCTCACATACAGCTGCTCAAACTAAAGACTATTTAAAAGAATCAAAGGTGGAATTACTGAAGCACCCACCATGCAGTCCTGACCTTGAAGCTTACGATTTCTTCCTATTTCCTATATCAATTGTTATGACATACGTCAAATCAGCTAAAAAAAATACATTTCTGATGCGTTTGGAATATTGATAGATATCAATGCGGGTGGAAAAACGTTTATATACACAAGTAAAATATGAAATAATGAAATATTCTTACCTTTCAGACAATGTTCCAGAGTCCATATGGAGAGTGGAGAGAATTACCACTAAAAGTTCATATAGATAATTCAAAACCTTCTCCGTCTCACAATTTAATAAATCACACACAAAATTTGATATTAACACTACAATAACAAAAAATCAACTGATTTTTTCAAATGAGATTCATTGAAGAAGTTTGCACTAGGCGGCACTTTCTGTCCTAACAGGTCTGCTCGTTTATTGCAGCATTGAGTCGTTTTTAATTTTAGTTTATCGGTATCTTTGTCTGTGTAAACAACATTTGCAATATGTTTAAATGTTATTAACTATTTCTCTTGTCAATAATAGTGTTTTAGTGTATGTTAAAGTGTGAATAATATTGTAACGTTCATTGTTAGTGGTAGTAACAATTAAATAGTGCAATAACAGCATGAAATTGATGAAGTTGCAGATATTGTAAGTCAATTTGTTTGTTATTAATTACTAATTATTCTGTTTTAGTATATTGTTAGTGTTAACCACGATGTATAGTATATAAGGAGTGGGCAAAGGGTTAGAAAAACCGTCACCCATAATGTAACAGGCGAGTGAAGAGAAAGATGAATATAGGAAAATCACAAATTATTTTCCATTTTATTGAGAAGTTATTGTATTATAAGTAATATTTAGATACTTGCATATATTTTTAAAACTAATTAAATTAGTATAATTGATTCATACATGAATTTAATATTTTTGAGCGTCATATCGTTTGTTGTAATCAACAATTTTACAATTATAGCTTGCAACATAACAATGCCAGAAAATTATCCGTTTAGCAGGATATTTATTTTACTTTTTTCTACTAAATTCATTGTTGGATTCATTCTTGGGATTAATATTCTTGAGCTATAATTAAAATATTCTTTGTTGTAAAACTGTGAAAATGTTGATTACAACAAAAAATATATTGATTATAACTCAAGAATATTGATTACAAGAATGAATCCTACAATGAATCCAATATTTAAATATCTACTAGCATTTTGCAAAGAATCAAATGCTTTATGATTTGTATACAATTCTGAAATCTTTTATTTTATTTTTATTTTTTACCGATACTGAATTTCTTTTATTAATTATTAAAAATTAAAAAGTAAAAGAAAATTTTTCTCTCATTGTTATATTGCAAACTATAACTGTAAAATTGTTGATTACAATAAATGATTTTGATTATCCTCTTGATTACAATAATGAATCTAAGAAAATTTAATCATAATATTAAAACTAGCATTTTTGATGAATAAAAAGTATAGTTTCAACTTTATTTTGCAAATTTTTCATCATGGGGGGGAGGGGTCGGTCGCTAAAATATTACTTTGCACAAAGGCGCCTTATACCCACGGAGCAGCCCTGCATTTATAATAATTTTGATTAAAATAATGCTTAAGCTTTGGCGTTGCTAAGGATGTTGTTTAATTGGTTTGTGTATTATCAACATTTATTTATTTATTTTTAAAACTTCAACGTTCTATATCGTTGGAGATGGCGGAATGGGTGAATTTGATGTTTCGGAAAATATTTTATCGAAACAGTGGAAAGGAATTATTTTGAAAGCTGCTCCATAGGTACTTTGAGTATTACAATAAAAAATCTGATGAGGCCAGCACATTACCTTCCGTCAGTTATATGAGGTATTTACGAAAATTCTACCGGTGAACTGTTACCGGTAAACAGCTTATTATCAGGTTATAGCTACCGGAATCGATATTTTATGAACGCAAGTGGTAAACAGGGTAGATCCATAACCTATGAAAATATTTGAAAATTTAAAACAGGTTAGAAATTTGACGTAGTTAACAAACTGAGCAGAGTCCTACTTTGAACACATTTCCACTTTTACCGCGCATGCTTCGCTTTGCATCACTACCTTTTTTTGAGAATAGATTCTTCATGAATTCGGTAGATGGATCTTGGTAGATATTGAACAATTTTCGAATACGGTGACTTTTTACCACCCGTGTTTTCGAACACAGTCGGTAGATGCGGTATCTACCGGTAGAATTTTCGTAAATGCGTTTGTATTTTCTATAAAATCCATACAGAAAGTTCTTTTCAAAAGATTCAAAATTTCTTGTATGTACTTTACCTTTCGACAGTTGTATGTATATTATATAAATTCCATACAGAAAATTTCGAGCAAAAAGATCCTAACACAAATATACTACGATTATGTCAACTGCAATTGACACTGACATCTTTCAATCTGAATTTTCTTAATATAGTAGTTGTTTCTAGCATAGCTGGCTAATTTATGAAATTTTGTTACACACGCACACACACACACACACACACACACACACACACACACACACACACACACACATCCACACACACACACCCGCCCACACACACACACACACACACACACACACACACACACACACACACACACACATACATACACACACACATACAGACATCATCGTAAAAATAGTAAAATCCTATTCTAGGGACCTTAAAACGTGCTTATTCATTAAAAACTCACCACCGAATTTTTTGACCAAAGACAATACCTTCTTTACCTAAAGGTGACGGAAGGTAAAAAGAAAATAATGGTCATATACCGTTCATATTATTTCTAATTTAAAGTCCAAAAACGATGATCGGACTGACAGGAAACACATACTGCTCTTAATACTTAAATAATTGTTAAATTATTTTTTAAATGAATCCATTACTTCCATAAAACTATTGATACATTTATGGACATTTCTTGAATAAAAATTCGATGCCAATTTAAATATCTTCCACCGAATTAACACTACCCCATCCATTTTCTATTTAAATCTTCCGAATTGATTCCATCCCTGCAATCACCAGCACTCCACAGCAGCTTGTGGAGCCCTGGGGCTTCGCGCCGGACAAAGCCCAGGAAATTTGACGGGGCCCTACGCTCCTCAAAGGCCTGCAAAGCCCCCGGCACCGTCGCGCTAAGTAATTGTTGCTACTACCCGGCAGAAAGGATGGCCGGCCGGCTATTGAGATGCTGTCTTTGCTCTTTGAACCAACTTGGAGTTAGTTTGGATTGTTTGCGAAAAATACTCACAGGAGAACAGGATGTGATGTGGAGGTACGAGAACGAGAACGGAATCGCTTTATACACCAACAGTTTATAAACTATGAATTCGGGATATATGTAGGTATGTGCCAATTATGCTGGCATATGTATAAGACGACTTTTTACTTCCTTGTACAAAGTAAAGGAAGTATTGTAATCGCGAAAACTTTCGGTTTTCAGATTTCAACAGAAATATCCATTTTGACCATCTCTGAATCCTTTTTGACTAATTTCGTCGTGACGTCTGTACGTACTCTCTTATAACTCAAAAACGGTAAGCCGTATAAAGTTGAAATTTTGTATTTAGGACTGTTATAACATCTAGTTGTGCACCTCCCTTTTTGGTCATTACATAAATTCCAGAAATAGTACTTTATTTGAAGCCTATAATAGATTTTAATGAAAAACTATTTTAAAATATAATCCAAAACTTTTCGAATTTGGTATATAAGACTTTATAACAATTGGAATAACATAAACAGGCTAACCGGAAGTGATATATTACCTGAAGTTGTTAACAGTTTTTCTTGAATAAAATGGTTTCATTTTAATTTTAGAAATAAATGCTTCAAATAAGAGTATTAGAGAATTAAATTCTGCGTCTAGCACATCAAGTATTATTAAATTATCCCTTTGTATAAGCGAGATATGTAAATTTAAAACTTATATACTGTTTGGTTTTTGTAATGAAGCTTGCTATGGATTAGGACAAAAAATAACAAAAAAATAAAAAAATAGATGTTAATGTGAAATTACGTCAAACACGTGCAATTTTATAATTGGGTCTATACTTCGCTACATATTGGTCTTGCGTATAAGAAAGTCTTGTGGTGTCCACATCAGATTTTTTATTTATAGTAAATTTACTACTAGAATACTAGAGTGTCAAAATAATAATTATGTGAACATTATTACTTATAAGAATAAATAAATAAATACTTAAGACTTAAGTAAATATATCATCACGGCATATTGCTGGGTGTGCCAATCTGCTTTGTACACATATTTCGGTACTAATTATACTGACATATTTGTACCGTGCGGGCGTTTACCAGACGCCACCTCACGGACACTCATTGCTGGCGTGGAGAGTGTACAACATGGGTCAATTTTGTGCCATTTAAAACACCGAATTTTTCTTTTAGTGTGCTTTTTGCTCGTCTAAGAAGCAAAGGAGGTCATTTAGATGATGTCTATACGAGATTTGATAAAAAGTTCAACAATAGTGTATTGATCTTTTTGACAGACAAATTTTGAAAAAGAATTTTAGTTGAAACGCAAAATATTCAAAAATATGAAATTATATTTTAAAAATTGACAATAATATATACAAAATGTTTGGATGGAGCTTTTATTTGTTAAACAATTTTATTGTTGACCATTTCTAGCCCTGAAGAAAATTGTTGTACAGTCGAAACCTCGTCCAGGAAATAAATAATTTGTGTGTCCGATTATTTTCCATTGTTTACTTACTGCTACCCTTGGTAAGGGAGGGGTATAGGGATCGTACTAGAAATCGCATATCGAGATTTTGGTAAATGAGCACGTTTTAAGGTCCCCAGAATTCAATTTTAACATTTTCACGATGATGTCTGTGTACATGTGTGTATGTATATGTGGATCTTCCGCTCTAATTCAAATACTATCATTCAGAAAAATTATAAACCTTCTATTTCTGCCTTATTCTAATATGGAAAGAAGTCATTAAAATTTGGTGTACATCAGATAACCGGAAAAGGCATTTTACTTGAAGCTCAAAATAGTTTTTATTCGAAAAATACCTTTAATTATTATTTTTTCAAGATTTATTAATTAAATATTATTAAATTTTCTATAGATTTGCATTTATACTTTTCTATATATTATATAGATAAATTTATAAAATGATCTATAGTTTAAATCCCCGAGCCTCTACGCTTTAAACAAACAAAACTCCTTGGTTACGCAGTTATTCAAATGTATGTAACTGACAGATAAATGTCACTGTCAAAGAACTAATCATTTCAAAATAATAATAGTAATGTTTTAAAAAGAAAAAATTTGATGTAGCCAATACCAAACCTCCCGCTATTTAATTTTTATTAATTTAAACATACATACTTATATAACTATGGTTCTATTTACTATTTTCTTTTAAAAAACGTTACTATTATTAATTTGAAATGATTAGTTCTTTGAGAGTGACATTTATCTGTTAGTTACATACATTTGATATGAACTGTGTAACCAAGGAGTTTTGCTTGTTTAAAGCGTAGGCTCCTAGGCTCCAGGATTAAAATTATAGATTTTATAAATTTATCCAAAAAGTATTTATGCAGATCTGTAGAAAATTTAATAATCTTTAATTTTTATAATAACACAAATCTTGGAAAAATAACACTTGAAGGTATTTTTCGAAGAAAATCTATTTTGAGTTTCAAGTAAAGTCCCATTTCCGGTTATTTGATATACACCAATATCTAATGGTCTCTTCCCATATTATAATAAGGTAGAAATACAAGGTTTCAAAATTTTCTGTATGATCCGCACGCATACACACACGCACGCACGCACACACACGCACACACTCGCACACACGCGCACACACGCGCACGCACACACACACACACACACACACACACACACATACATACACTCACACATACACACAGACATCATCGTGAAAATGTTAAAATTGATTTCTAGGGACCTTAAAACGTGGTCATTTACCAAAATATCGATATGCGATTTTTACCACGATCCCTATACCTCCCTTACCAAGGGTAGCTGGAAGTAAGAAGTAAATATAACAATAGGAAAGGAATTCTATACAGTTTCCGGCTTAAGTAAATATGTATTTAGATCAATAAAAATTAACGATTCACAAAAAAGCTTAAGCCAATCGTCATTTTTGGATTAGTGAATTCTATTCTATCCCGGTATTTAAAATTTAATAATAATTTTATTATCAATA
The DNA here is from genome assembly GCA_963082715.1 of Harpalus rubripes. Classification (NCBI taxonomy): domain Eukaryota; kingdom Metazoa; phylum Arthropoda; class Insecta; order Coleoptera; family Carabidae; genus Harpalus; species Harpalus rubripes. Next base: position 27,653,730 of record OY720461.1, on the reverse strand, counting down.
AAGGTAGTTACTTGGATTAGATTAGACTATATTTTAAGAAATAAACTGCCAAAATTAGAGTGAAATTCGCTAATCCAAAAATAAGGATTAGATTAATCTTTTTTGTGATGCGGGCTGTAAATGGCGGGAGGTATTGTGTTGGCCACACCAGATTTTTTCATTTCTGAAAACAGTCGACCATGGTTTCAAGATTTGTCTACTTTATACTGAAATCAATAACAGTGGAAAAAAATAGGTACATACTGTTTTTATTCTTCACTTCCAATATTATTTCCAACTTCATAAATTAACATTGCTGTTTATAAAATAGAACAATTTTAGAGTTCTTGCATGAAACAATTAATAATGTTAATTAATATTTAACAAAAGGTTCAATTATGAATAAATGAAACGAAAGTTGAAATATGTAGTGTACGTCGGGAGAATTAGAATTACTTCAGCTGTAGGTTTAGTTTGTGCGGTAAGTAGGCGGAGCCTGCCTTGCTTCACATATCCACATAACAATAATATTTAAACATTTCATTTTATACAGGCGGCGCTGAATTGTTTAGTGTTAGGAAATAATAAATTTCCTTGTTCCGACGCCGAGTGCTCTTCAAATATTTGAGCAGCGGCCGGCGTCCAGCACGGCACACTATGACCAACAAAACAAATTATAATTATTGTATTTCATTTCGTAATTAGTAATTTCGCATGTAGCTTTGTTCGTGTTTATTCTACCGGTCGAAACTGCACGGCCAGAAAATTTACTTTTCCCCAGAAATTCGTTTCAGAGACGGATGGAGTTCTTTGATATACATATATTCATTTCTGCGCGGACTGGCTCTTTATAAAATGTTATCATTCTGTACACACATGTACCTACAATATTTATTTACCACTATGGATAAATTTACGAGATCTGTAAGTATATACCGTCCATCTGTATCATGAACGAATTAACAAATTGGCATACGTTTATCTCTCTCATTTTTATTGACAAAAAGCGTGTGCGATATGAATGGATATAACACGCTGCTCTTTCAAAAATTCATATAAAGCCTGTTCGTTTGTATTACACTAACTTGTACAATATGTACTAAAAATTTGTCATTAGCGCAGAGCGCAGTTTAAGATAAAATAGTATTCATTTATTTTTACCTCCCGCTACCCTTGGTAAGGGAGGTATAGGGATCGTGCTAAAAATCGCATATCGAGATTTTAGTAAATGACCACGTTTCAAGGTCCCTAGAGTTCAATTTTAACATTTTCACGATGATGTATGTGTGTATGTATGTGTGTATGTGTGTATGTATGAGTGGATCCTCCACTCTAACTCAAATACTATCATTCAGAAAATTTTGAAACCTTGTATTTCGAACTTTTTCTGTAATGGAAAGAGCCCATTAGATTTTGGTGAAAATCGGATAACCGGAAATGGCACTTTAATAGAAGCTCAAAATAGTTTTTCTTCAAAAAATACCTTTAAATGTTATTTTTCTAGATTAATGCTAGTATAAAAATTAAAGATTATTAAATTTTCTATAGATTTGCATTAATACTTTTTCTATATATTTTGTGGATAAATTTATAAAATTATCTATAACTTAAATCCCAGAGCCAAAGCTTTAAACAAACAAAACGCAGTTATTCAAATATATGTAACTGACAGATAAATGTCACTATCAAATAACTAATTATTTCAAATTAATATTAGTAACGTTTTAAAAAGAATAAAGTAAATAGAACAATGGAAAAGGAATTCAATACAGTTTCCAGCATAAATAAATATGTAGGTATGTATTTAGATTAATAAAAATTAACGATTCAAAAAAATGTTTAAGCTAATCCTTATTTTTGGATTAGTGAATTCTATTCTATCCCGGTATTTAAAATTTAATCTTCATTTTATTATAGCTCCGGTGGCTCAATGCTTAGAGCAACGCCTCATGTCATGAGTGCCTTCGGGGCTCTGGGTTCGAATCCCACTAAGGCATGGATGTATGTGAATGTGAACCCAGTCTGTAATTGGGATTTAATCCTGTTGAGGGGTTTAAAAAAAGGTAGTAACTTGGATTAGATTAGACTATATTTTCAGATATAAAGTAAAAATTATAGTAAAATTCGCTAATACAAAAATAAGGCTTGACTTAACCTTTTTTGTGACTCGGGCTGTAATGGTGGGAGGAATCGTGTTGGCCACACCAGATTTTTTAAATACAAACGAACTCAAATTATAGGTTAACTACCAAAATAAGAATAGTTTTCACTGAAAAGGAATTTTTCATGTTAATCTCTTACAAAAAAAGATTTCTTTTGTTTCATGTTTAGAATAGATTTCGATTTTTGAAAAAAATATGTCAGTTAACTTCACAGCAGCCTGTTAGTGAAATTATTGTGACGTTTATACTGCACTAATAGTATGTTCCGTAATGCAACCGGTTCGATCAGGTTTACGGTTTAATGTTCCGTAAATCCTGAAATTATTTACCGGTTTCTATTCGAAACGCGCTTCCTGAAAAAGGTTGGTAAAAAGTCGGTCCACGGCAACCACGAAATAATTCTGGTAGTGTTGCCGCAAGACCAAGACCAGTCTTGGTCTTGTCTCGTCTCGTCTTGGTCTTGTCGAGACAAGACCATCATTTTGGTCTCGACTAAAAAGTCAAGACGAGACGAGACCAGTATCGAGTCTTGTCGAGAAAGTCTTGAAGTCTCGACAAGACTCTCGACTTCAGTTCGTCGGTATTTTTTCAAAATATTTTCTAAAAGTGCTTCAAAAATTAAGAGCAATGCTATTAAAGCTGTTTGAAAATTTATAAAATAATAAACATATTCATTTTTAATCTTATGTTCCTGAAACATTAATTTATGTAAATATAAAAATTCAAGCACTATTAGAAATTCACAAATTAGGTTGGAATCTTGGCTTAAATTTCCAAAAATTGTAAACATTACAAAATAGGCATAATACTCGTATTCTTGTAACATCTACACAAATAATGCAATAAAAGCGTATTTACTGCATAGATATTAATATAATAGATAAATTCAATAACCAATAAACCGTTAAATTACAATGTATACGTAGGATAAAAACTAACCGAATATTTAAAAATTTGTAATTTTATTTATATCCTATGAAATGTACTAACAAAATTGAATTTTCAAGTTGACTAAAATTATTTTCAATTTACAAACAGCACAAAAGTTATACCTACCTTCAATGTAAAATATCATATTTGAAAGAAAAAATAAACTCAATTACAATATTTTATTTTCTTGTAATTATTTTATTGTATTTTTTTTATATAATTTAATACTGTTCCTTACTGTATTTGCGACCTAGTGCTGCTGTATTGAAACATGTAACATTCACTTCAAATATAAAGTATTTTTCATATATTTACAAAAAAAAAAATCTGTTGTAATTCTTAGAATTATGTGATAATGGAAAAGGCCGACAAAGATTTTACGACCTTAAGCCCTTAGGGGAACCAGTTTTTTTTAAAAACATATTGTATATTTTCAACTGATGTGCTCCTTATTTCACCTAAATAATTCATTTGAAATTGAAAATAATTATTATTTTATTATACAAAACGCAAGGATTCTTAAAAATGTAACCCATAATATAGGTAATTACGCATACGTTTCGTTTTATATTTTCAATTTTCACCAATGCTTTATTTAAAAGTTTAACCTTGAGTTAACTGTTCTGGGGTAACACCATAGTGTCCATAGAACTAAAGCGGAAGGGATGGAGGACAAAGCAATGGATATTTCCAAGAATTTCATTTATGCCTCTTAAACTTTCTTCTCTAATCATTACATCATCACTTTATTTTATTACAATTCGTACCATAATTTTCTTAATTTTCATGTGATAATATTATAACTTCACGTCGAAACACGCATAAAATAACATGAAAATAATGAAATAATTGCGTAGGCTTTCACAGTCTGAGTCATGAGAAATATTCGTTTTCCGGGAATGGACTGTGTCATATTTTGAGTCAGAGCTCAACGTTTCGCCCGCAGTCGTATGGGGCATCTTCAGGAGCAAGGGGGATAGTACTGTATTAAACAAGGTTACCCGACGTGTCAACCACGCTAGAGGCCGAGTTTAAATAACAAAGGGGAGACTCAGTTTACACGTCGGGTAACCTTGTAAACTGAGTCTCCCCCTCCCCAGTACTATCCCCCTTGCTCCTGAAGATGCCCCGTACGACTGCGGGCGAAACGTTGAGCTCTCACTCAAAATATGACACAGTCCATTCCCGGAAAACGAATATTTCTCATGAAAATAATGAATAATGTATTTCCAAATAATGTAATTTCAACTTCATTGTTGTTCTATATTTAATAATCTCTAGTTTTTACTGTTTACCTAGTGCTATTAAAAAAACGCTTAGCTGTTAATTATAATTTGGTATCTAGTTTTGTACCTAATTGAAATAAAATTATATTCTATGTAAGAATAAATTAAGAAAAGGAAAAACAGTCGGTATATATTTTCCATTTTCATATTAATTTTTTAAGTGATCGACGATCAACGACAGTCATTGAATACTTTTAAAATTAATATCTCAAACATTTTATTGAAATTTTTTAATCGCGATTGAACGGTTTTTCTTAGATATTCATGCACTATTGTATACAATTATAATAAACCATTTGTTAAAATACGCAAAGTCGAGAGTCTTGTCGAGACTCGAGACAAGACGAGACTGACTTCAAGTCTCGTCTCGACAAGACCAAGACAAGACCAATGTAGTCGAGACTAAGTCAAGACCAAGACAAGACCGACCTCAAGTCTTGTCTCGTCTCGTCTTGTGGCAACACTAAATTCTGGTTTCTCTGGTATTTTTATCCCCACTATCGCTACTTTCAAACATTCCATAATTTTTTGATTGATAGTATTTGAGTTAGAGTGTTTCACAATCACATCCATAGACATTATCGTTAATTTAAAATGTTAAAATCGGATTCTAGAGTTTTTAAAACCAAAATGTAATTTTTAACATAATCTCTAAATCTCTTACCAAGGGTAGCGGGAGATGAATTATTTCTTATTTTATTATCTCTAAAACAGTGCATTTTTATCAATAAGAATATGGTTTTTCTTTTCTTTAAAATTTCAAATGAAATCGAAAAATATTCTCTTCAATAATAAAAAAATGATTGTTTTTAACCCCACAACTATGAGCCCAAATTCATATTATAGTTAGGCCGGTTAACATTTTCAACAAACAAATTATAAATCCTATACAAATGGAGAAAAATTTCTACTAATTTCTTTCGGCTAGTTATTCAAGTATTCCGCCATTTAATATTGGATTACATCGCCTTTATTAGTAATACCAGCTTTAATTGTATTAGGCATTGGATCCCTAAGTCCTGCACATTTTCCTGTGAGTATTGTCCCATATGTTTTGCAAGATAGATTTTACTGTACACTGAAAGAACGATTTTGTTGTAAATACAAAATTTATTTTGTTAAAGAATTTTTTGTTGTCTTAACAAAATTTTGAACGAATATGAAACAATTTAGTTAGTGCAACTGAATTTATTTATTTGAAGCAACAAATTAATTTTTTTATTTTATTAGTACAGTGAATTATATATTTTTGTTATTCTAACAACATGTTTTTTTGAACTTACATTTTGCCTTTTGTTGAAATGTAACAAAAGTTATTTGTTATTTAAACAAATCATATCTTTAAAAGAAAAAATTCATTTTGTTCGAGTTTTAACCCATCAAAGACTGACGTTGCCATATGGCAACACTTTAGTTAGTATCAATAAACTCTGTCTGTGAATTATTCGTTCAATTCATATTATTGTTCTGCACTGTAGTTTGTAGAAGATGGTATAAACTTATAAGTAGTAAAGATTTGCTCGTGAGTACTGTCTTATTTTGGTTAATTTTGTGACATATTGAGAGGATATATAAATGAACGTGGAACACATGGACTTCAAATTTATGTAAATAAAATTTCTTTTATTTATATTTCTTTTTGTAACTATATTTTCGTGGTTTTGCTTTATGTAATAATCATTTAATGAAATAGTTATATTTAAATATATTGGCGTCATTTTACTTTTAAGATATTCTTTCGTAAATTCTTGTGTTGCCATATGGCAACGCGAGTCCTCAGTGTGCTCAAAATAATTCTTATTCGCTGTGGAGGCCATACATTGGAACAGGCGCTTCAATTTGCTTATTCTGACGATCAAAATATTGGAGATATGTATATACATTGAACCGCCGGATCCCAGTGATCTCACTGCTGAAGACTCCGCGGACGAAGATGTTTGCGGATTAGTTGATAATTATCAGGGAACCAGTTACGAGCCGGAGCAGAGGTTCAAATTTTCGAAGTTGATGTGGATGAAAAGGGAGATATTGAGCCAATTCCACAGGACTTAGAATTAAATTTAAAAGCTGATTTAGGGAGTATTACTTGGGAAAATGGCGATTTGACTTATTTAGACAAACCGTTCCCCGAACCAAATTATGAAGATTTCAAGTGCCTAACACTGACGAAAATTTTTGAGTTGTTCTTCAATGAGAAAACCATAAACTTACTGGTGACGGAAACAATGAATTACAGTAAAATTAGAAACTGCGCTAATTTTAAAGTAAATCAACAGGAAATTATATGTTTTTTAACCATTCTTATACTATCTGGATACAATATGGTTCCTGGGCAAAAAAATTACTGGGATACTAGCGGTGACATCGGCAATGAATTAGTAAAAAATTCAATGCGAAGAGATCGCTTTATTTCGGTCTTCCGTTATCTCTAATGAATATGTTGAAGATTACATTTTTAAAATATTTTATTCCTGAGATTGACATCAATTACGATGAATCAATGGTAAAATATTATGTCCGACATTTATGTAAACAAGTGCAATGTTGGTTTATGTTTAAAAAGTAATATAATGTTTTGTATGCAATATATATTGTATAGAAAATTTATACTGTTATGTACTAGCGTTGCCATATGGCAACATCATATTTCTGGAGAATTTGCATTTAATTTGTCTTCAGTTTAATTTAGAATAAAGATTTAGTTTGTAATTAGTTAATTAAACCAAATGAAATTTAAAATTAAAACAAAAAAAAAACTTAGTCCTTAATGGGTTAATACAAAATTTTGTTAACACTATCAACTATTCTGTTCAACTAATAGTACTATTTTGTTAAAACAACTATTATATTTTGTTGTAATTCGTCTATATTCGTTTATTCCCGGTTTTTTCTTGGGTGGTCGCTACTTCTGCGTCGTAACTGCATCTACAGACTCGCACGTTGCACATATTGCTTGGGGAAGTACGCAGTTGTGTTGTACTACAAGAAATTGTGTATTTGCTGGATTTTTTAAAAGCTAGTATCTCTAAATGGCTGATGAATTTGTCCAAAACATCTTAAAATCATGGTATTTGCAAGAATTAATTCCACTGTTTGTAGGTAAGTTGAAATTACATCTATTATACCTACGTACACAATGAGATAAAAAAAAGTTGTTTTCTTTTTTATCATAGGTATTCTAGAACAAGAGATAAATCAAGATGCATTTTCTTCACTAAACTCAGACAATAAGGGAATTAATTAGACCAATAGGACAAAGAGTAATATTTAAAAAAAATCAATGATGCTCTACAATTACAAAATGCAAATACAAAATAGTATATATAGTACATATATGTTTAAATGAAATTATATAAGGAATTTGTAAGCATCCTCTTCACCATGCAACTTATCGTCGGCAAGTAATAATAGTTCTTCATTGGAAAAAATATCATTTGAAATACAAGTATGTGACCAAACCCCACCAAGACAAAACGCATTTTACGAGAAGAAACAGTTTAATTTGAGCTTACGATCTTCATACCAATTGCAGTTGCAACAATTTTTGGAAAGCACATGGTCGAATGATTCATAGTACATGTGAAAAAAACAAAATTGTAGACAGAATATTTATCTCACGCCAAATAGGTACCTACATCTTACATAATGATTTTTTTTGTATTGATTTTGTTATTGTATATAAGTATGATTATATGTAATATAAATAAATAATATTTTGTAATAAAATTATATACTAATGTAAATTATAATTTGAATATCCTTTTGATTCAACAATGTACTTTAATTGGTTTAAAAAGATAATTTTGTTAGAATAAAATTACTTTTCATTTGTTTGACAAAATACTTTTTGTTCGAAAAATCAAAATGATTTATTCTTTTAATTTAAATATTTTGTTAATTTAACAAAATGTTAGTATTAATAAAAACTATATATTTAGTTGCATTAAACAATTTATTGCTTCATATTAAATGTATTTTCATCTTGATTCAAACAAATGTTATTAGTTTTGTATAACAAACAATATAATTTCAAACAACAAAAAAATTTCAATTAAATTTATTTGCACCATTAACTAAATATTTAGTTGCTCGTATACAACAAATAATATTTGTTCTGTTAACAATATTTTGTTTAATTCAACAAAATCATTCTCTCAGTGTACGCATTGAATTTTTACGAAGTTGCTTTTCATTGTGCCAATAGTAAAGGGTCTCGGTAGAAGCTAAATCTGGACTAGAAGATGACCCTCAAAATACCGGCGAACTATTTTCACCAGTCATTCGGCCCACAGTTTTTTTAAAGTTTTAATTCTATTTATTTATTTTAATTATTACTGCCTCTCTTCTATATTTAGAGTAGCCGAAAGAATTTTGTAGCATTTTTTAACAATTTGTGTAAATTTTATAATTTGTTGAAAATGTAAACCGGCCCAACTAATATGAGTTTGGACTCGTACATATTCTATATCAATTATACATCAAATATCTTTGATTATAAATTATTTTTCGTTTTTCTTTTCGTAGAACATCTCAATACAAACCCGCATTCCCCACAAAGGAATAGTAGGCGATGGAAACAATCTAAAAATCTATTGACGCATTGTTGGCATTTTCAAAGCCTTCGGCCTATAGAGACTACCCGTAGCTCTGCCGGTAATAAACAGTAATAACTGTCGAGTGGTTGCCCGGCCCCTTACGCCACAATACCCAGGCTACTACGATCACCTATATTATATATTTATGATTTTTTCGAAATTCAACCTACCCGAACGTTTTTTGTTTCTTCGATGGTTTTTTCTTTCACATCATTTTGTTTTTGATGGCCTATAAGTAAAATGTGATAGGGATTTGGTTTCTACACTGTAAAAACAGGGTTAGAATTAGCTAAAATAGAAGAAACATTAGCTGGATTCTTTTTGGAACATTTATGCTTAACTTAAGACTATATATGATGTCGCATTTTGGCATTCAGGCTGTATCCAATCTCTTATTTTGACATTTAGTATTTAGGATTTAGGTCTACTTCACTTTACATTAATACAACTCCGAAAGGCACCCTATAGGTACCTTGTTCCATTTAAGCCATTCAGTATTTCAGAGCACAAGGAATAGTTTTGACCTCTCTGATTAGCTGAAATTAGAGACAAGCAGTGGCGGATTTAGCACTTGAGAGGCCACAAGCGCAATTCAATTTTGAGGCACCCCTTAAAGCCCCCCCCCCCTAACTATTTTCAATGCCATTATAGTAAGGATTCTACGGCTACGTTTTTACTGTAGCACGCATTCTAGGTTATTAATAAAAAATAATAATACAAATACATATACGATTTATTTGAAAACAGGGTTTCTTAATAAAAAATCTGATGTGGCCAACACATAACCTCTCGCCAGATATTTTACCTGGTTATACGCATAAAACGAAAAATATTTTTAAATACAAATACATATAGATATTCATGTCTCACTACAAAATAATTCTCACATATATTTGCAATATCTATGGGATATTTTAAAATAAATTATGTACAATACTTACATTTTCTTTATATTTAATATCCTGAAATTTTCTTTTTCTACTTTCCTTTTCTTTTTCTTTATATTCGTCATTTTTTCGCAAATTTCTTTTATATTCTTTTTTACGTATATTCTTTTGCGTTGTTGACTTTTTTTTATTTTCAAAATCTTCATAATAATATACATATATTTTTGACAGAGGCATACAAATATTTTTGACAGTGACATTTATGTGTCAATTACAAACATTTGAATTTCTTGCCTTGTAGTAGTTTGATCTGAGATTTTTTACATCAAATTATTTTATATGCCTTTCTTTATCTCTAAATCTATCTATCTATAGAAGATATAATAATGAATTTATATTTATCGAATAAAGAATTTAACGTTCTTTAATATCAGTATTTATATAAATTTTCGATAAATAATATTTAGACGATTTTTTTCTTGTAACTACTACTTCCGGTTGTCCAATTGTTACCAAAACTGACTGGACTCTTCCCATTATTGTTAGATTGAGGAATCCGTAGTTAAAAATGTCTTAACTCTCATAGTATTTGAGATATAGTGAATCCAACATCCACACACACACACATCCACACACACACACACACACACACACACACACACAGACACACAGACACACAGACACACACACACACACACACACACACACACACACACACACACACACACACACACACACACACACACACACACACACACACACACACACACACACACACACACACACACACACACACACACACACACACACACACACACACACACACACACACACACACACACACACACACACACACACACACACACACACACACACACACACACACACACACACACACACACACACACACACACACACACACACACACACACACACACACACACACACACACACACACACACACACACACACACACACACACACACACACACACACACACACACACACACACACACACACACACACACACACACACACACACACACACACACACACACACACACACACACACACACACACACACACACACACACACACACACACACACACACACACACACACACACACACACACACACACACACACACACACACACACACACACACACACACACACACACACACACACACACACACACACACACACACACACACACACACACACACACACACACACACACACACACACACACACACACACACACACACACACACACACACACACACACACACACACACACACACACACACACACACACACACACACACACACACACACACACACACACACACACACACACACACACACACACACACACACACACACACACACACACACACACACACACACACACACACACACACACACACACACACACACACACACACACACACACACACACACACACACACACACACACACACACACACACACACACACACACACACACACACACACACACACACACACACACACACACACACACACACACACACACACACACACACACACACACACACACACACACACACACACACACACACACACACACACACACACACACACACACACACACACACACACACACACACACACACACACACACACACACACACACACACACACACACACACACACACACACACACACACACACACACACACACACACACACACACACACACACACACATTCAGGCTGTATCCAATCTCTTATTTTGACATTTAGTATTTAGGATTTAGGTCTACTTCACTTTACATTAATACAACTCCGAAAGGCACCCTATAGGTACCTTGTTCCATTTAAGCCATTCAGTATTTCAGAGCACAAGGAATAGTTTTGACCTCTCTGATTAGCTGAAATTAGAGACAAGCAGTGGCGGATTTAGCACTTGAGAGGCCACAAGCGCAATTCAATTTTGAAGACAAGCAGTGGCGGATTTAGCACTTGAGAGGCCACAAGCGCAATTCAATTTTGAGGCACCCCTTAAAGCCCCCCCCCCCCTAACTATTTTCAATGCCATTATAGTAAGGATTCTACGGCTACGTTTTTACTGTAGCACGCATTCTAGGTTATTAATAAAAAATAATAATACAAATACATATACGATTTATTTGAAAACAGGGTTTCTTAATAAAAAATCTGATGTGGCCAACACATAACCTCTCGCCAGATATTTTACCTGGTTATACGCATAAAACGAAAAATATTTTTAAATACAAATACATATAGATATTCATGTCTCACTACAAAATAATTCTCACATATATTTGCAATATCTATGGGATATTTTAAAATAAATTATGTACAATACTTACATTTTCTTTATATTTAATATCCTGAAATTTTCTTTTTCTACTTTCCTTTTCTTTTTCTTTATATTCGTCATTTTTTCGCAAATTTCTTTTATATTCTTTTTTACGTATATTCTTTTGCGTTGTTGACTTTTTTTTATTTTCAAAATCTTCATAATAATATACATATATTTTTGACAGAGGCATACAAATATTTTTGACAGTGACATTTATGTGTCAATTACAAACATTTGAATTTCTTGCCTTGTAGTAGTTTGATCTGAGATTTTTTACATCAAATTATTTTATATGCCTTTCTTTATCTCTAAATCTATCTATCTATAGAAGATATAATAATGAATTTATATTTATCGAATAAAGAATTTAACGTTCTTTAATATCAGTATTTATATAAATTTTCGATAAATAATATTTAGACGATTTTTTTCTTGTAACTACTACTTCCGGTTGTCCAATTGTTACCAAAACTGACTGGACTCTTCCCATTAGATTGAGGAATCCGTAGTTAAAAATGTCTTAACTCTCATAGTATTTGAGATATA
>OY720461.1:27605975-27638475 GCA_963082715.1 Harpalus rubripes | reverse complement strand
ATATATTTATTTATTCAATATTGAATAAATATATTAGGTATCTAGAATACAAATTATGTATGTCAAACTGTCAACACTATGCTTTTAAAATGACAATAACATATATTACAACTAATGTAAAATTTAAACATTTATTTCTCAATACCACAATTGTGAAAGTACACTAAAAAAAACAATAAATGTTGTTATTAATATCTGCATATAATTAAAGCTGAATTTCTTAATTCCGTTTAAAGTATCCAATCTCTCCTTTTAAAATAACAGTGTACTGGCTTAATAATATGATAATGATAGCATATTAATTCTAGAATTATTGTATTTTATGAATATAACGTCTGTTTTTATAGTTATTTATATGTTACATATGATTGGTTACTATGGTTATTGTTCCTGTAGGATTTTCGCCTCTATGTAAGAGTGCCTTTAGTGCGTTCGGTAATGCATTTGGGTATAATTACATGCATTATTTGTAGGCTTGGAATTAACATTTAAGAAATCGAATCGCTTTAGTATTGTGAATGTCCCAGTACAAAGGTATTTGGATTCATAAATTCCAATATATGTACCGGATTTCTAAATGCATATAAGATATCGTATCTTTCTTATAGGATTAACGTTTAAGATTTGCAATGTTGTTAAGAACAGGTGTTTTAAATTATTTTATTGAGGGTATTAATTCTGTAATCAAAATTATAATTAGGTTGAAATTATCATACTATTTTTAAACGATGCATTATCCAAGTGACGCTCGTGTTTTTAGTATTTGATTCAGGGCGCTAAAACAAATCGAAAATTAAGAATAAAATTTTTTCTGATTATTCTCTATTATCAAGATACGAGAGTTACGCTAGAATTATTGAAAATAAGACACATGGCTCACATTTTTTAGAATTTTATTTTAAATATGTTCTAATTAGTTACTTTCTTTTCTACAATAATACACTTTATCATTCTTGCCTTTTACTTTTGGAAGCTCCCAAAAAATATTCTTTTAAAATTATGAATTGCAGCTTGAGTCTATTGTATATTTATTTTTTTAAGTTCAAAAATTAGCCAAAAGTCATATGCCCCATTGCAGAAACGTTCATCAATTCTTTGATTAGTTAACGGGCCATCAAATTGAACAAATTCGAATCAGTTTCCTTGGAATTATTACATTTTAAATAGTTGCTGTCAAAAAATTGTGTTGCATTTGTTCATTCTGATTTTCCGTTAACTAATCAAGGAATTGATTGTTTCTGCAACTGGGCATTAGATTGTCAAGAAAGAAGATTCCGAAGAAATAAAGTTTTTTATTTCCTTGTACATAGTACTATTGTACTATTTTGGTTTTCAGATTTCAACGGAAATATTCATTTTGACCATCCCTGAATCCATTTTGACTAATTTCGTCGTGACGTCTGTATACGTACCTACGTATCTCGCATAACTCAAAAACGGTAAGCCATAGAATGGTTGAAATTTTGTATTTAGGACTGCTATAATATTTAGTTGTGCACTTCCCTTTTTGGTCATTACATAATTTCCAGATATGGCACTTTACTTGAAGCCTATAATAGATTTTAATGAAAAACTATTTTAAAATGTAATCCAAAACTTTTCAAATTTGCTATATAAGACTTTTATGTCAATGGGAATAACATAGTCGATTTTGGTTAAAATAGACTAACCGGAAGTGATATATTACCTGCAGTTGTTTACAGTTTTTCTTGAATAAAATTGTTTTATTTAGATTTTATCAATAAATGCTTCAAGTAAGAGTTTTAGACAATTAAATTCTGCGTTTAGCACATTATTGGGTGTATTCTAAACACAATCCGTTAAAATATATTATGTAAACGGATTCCGTTAAAATATTTCTTATTAACGGATTCCGCTAAAAATTCTATTCACAATATGACATTTCAACGGATCCGTTAAAATTAATATAATAAACGGATCCGTTTGCTACTGCAGGGCAGTGTTGTCAAATTGTAAATGTCAACATATTTATATTTTGATAATAACAAAATATATTAAGATCTAAACAGATTTGTGATACATAAATTTAGAGATACTATTTAGTAATGAATATATTCTTCAAAATAATCTTTGGAATGTTGGTAGGTGAATACTTTGTTGTAATACATGTCAAAATTGCCAGTTTCATAACCTTCTGATATTATTATGTATTATTGTAAATTTGGAAAAAAATGAGCATAAAATAAAAAAAATCTATAAAACCATAATTCGTTACTTATTAAGCGCAGCTAAAGTAATAATGAAGAGAG
Source organism: Harpalus rubripes (assembly GCA_963082715.1). Lineage (NCBI taxonomy): Eukaryota > Metazoa > Arthropoda > Insecta > Coleoptera > Carabidae > Harpalus > Harpalus rubripes. The sequence continues at coordinate 27,636,205 of OY720461.1, read as the reverse complement.
CCCCAACGCCCAACCCCAACATTTATCTTGAAATTGTAGACACCACCAAGCTAATCTACAGTATCGCGAAAATGAACATACGCGGGGCCACAATTAGATATAGGCGCATGCACTTTAAAAACTACACAAATTATAAAACACACATTATGAGCTTGTTTCTTAATTCTTCGCAAATATTAATGAAATTTTCTTCATTAGATTCATTCATCTAATCAGTATTATTCGAATATAATCTAAATATCCATTGTTGTAATCAAAATATTCTTTGTTGCGATAAAAATGTCCTTTGTTGTAATCAATAAATATAAATAAAGGCACCAAAAGAACATTTGTGTCTTGGGCCCCTGAAGATTAAATGCAGTCCTGAAAATACTCGAATATTTTTAAAACATTAGATAAAGTAGGTACAAGATTTGCAATGTAGAGTAAAATATCTGCTCGTTTCTTTAGAGAAAGCATTTTTAATTTTTTTGAGAACGAGAAATGGATAATTTTTGTATTGTTAAAATCTTTCATCGAACCGATTTTTTATAGGTTATGTACGAGTATTATTTTGTTATAAAAATTATTTATTTGTACTTTCCTTTCAATTACATTTTATGAATCCAAGGGTCGGAGCAAACAGTAAAGGATGATAACGCCATTTTCTGCTTAAAATTTAGAAATTTCTAAATATTTATGTATTAAATGTCGTCCGTTTACAATTAACGGCTATGAATCATTCTCCGTTTATATTTTATTTATAAACGGATAACATAAACGAATCTCCGTTTATATTATTGACGGATAGTGTCTTTAGAATAGCAAAACTAGTTAACGGATATCTTAATTTTAGCGGTCCGTTTATAATTAACGGAATGCCTTTAGAATACACCCATAAGTATTATTAAATTAGCCCTTTGTATAAGCGCGGTACGTAAATTTAGAAATTATATACTTTTTGGTTTTTGTAATAAAGCTTGCTATGGATTAGGACAAAAATAAAAAAAATTAATGTTATTGTCAAATTATGTCAAATACGTGCAATTTTATAATTGGGTCTATACTTCATGTTGATCTTACGTACAAGGAAGTCGTGTAGTGTCCACATTTTTTTTAAATTGATTATTTCGCATTATATTTGATGATTTCTAAATAAAATTGACCAACCCGACTTCTAAGTGACGTCTTCTGAAATCAGTTTGGAGAAAGGTACAGAAAATGTTTTAAATCTGTAGAAGAACAGACCTACCACGTTAAAAAAATATATGTAATTACGTATTAGTCTGAAAAATATGTATATAAATTGGAAGTAATAATTACGAACTAAAAGCGAAGTCTATTATTATTTTCTTGTTCTAATCATGATGGTAGATCCCCAACAATAAAAGATAATAGTCTAATAAAATATTTTTGTAGCACCTGCAAGAAATTTAGTTCCCTAATAGCATAATAAATTCCATATACTATATCTTATTGAGCTCATAAATAACATTAATTTTTCTTTGTTAATTTCCGTGTAAGTATTTCTGGTGGAAATTGATTACTGACAGTTGGCAGGTCGTTTTCCCGTTAACACGCTACCACCCTGAAGATAATTGAAACGTCTGAAAAGACAATAATTGCAGTCTGAACCCGAAAAATACTATTATAGATATAAATTACTAACGCATCATCTAGTTAGCTGTGAGGAATATTTGACACGCGATGAGTTATGCACAAAACAAACGCTAAACACTAAACGCTTACAGGGGAATTAGTTTTCTTTACTTTAATAGATTTTCCACCATCAATTTCTGGGGAAACACATTGCCGAAAATTAGATAATTGTTTTTCTAAAAAAAATAAGATTTTTCGAATGTTAAGTAACGTTCACAACAAAAAATTATGGTCGCGGTAGAATTAGTGGCAGTGGTAGTGACATGAATAAAAGATTATAGCAAAAGTATTCGTTTAGATAAAAAAAATCTGATGTGGACACCACACGACTTCCTTGTACGCAAGACCAATATGAAGATGAAGTATAGACTCAATTATAAAATTGCACGTATTTGACGTAATTTGACATTAACATCTATTTTTTATTTTTTTGTTATTTTTTGTCCTAATCCATAGCAAGCTTCATTAGAAAAACAAAAAAGTATATGTTTTAAATTTACATATCTCGCTTATACAAACGGCTAATTTAATAATACTTAATGTGCTAGACGCAGAATAATTCTCTAAAACTATTATTTGAAGCATTTATTTCTAAAATCAAAATGAAACCATTTTATTCAAGAACAACTGTTAACAATTTCAGGTAATATATCACTTCCGGTTAGCCTGTTTTAACCAAATTCTGTTATGTTATTCCAATTGATATAAAAGTCTTATATACTAAATTTGAAAAGTTTTAGATTATATTTTAATATAGTTTTTCATTAAAATCTATTATAGGCTTGAAATAAAGTACCTTTTCTGGAAATTATGTAATGACCAAAAAGGGAGGTGCACAACTAGATGTTATAGAAGTCCTAAATACAAAATTTCAACTTTCTACGGCTTACCGTTTTTGAGTTATGCGAGATACGTACGTACGTATGTACGTACAGACGTCACGACGAAATTAGTCAGAATGGATTCAGGGATGGCCAAAATTGAAATCTGGAAACCGAAATTTTTCGCGAATACAATACTTCCTTTACTTTGTACAAGGAAGTAAAAAGTAAATTAGTAGTAGCGCACTGGCAACGGCAGTCGTAGAAGTTAAGGTGCATTCACAAATGAAAATTAGGTTTATGGTTTTTGTTTAGGTAAGTCATTCATAAATATAAGTTTAAATTATCTGAAAATTAGTACAGAAATCTGTGTAAATGCTTCAAAAACAAGATTAAAATATCGGTAGAGCAGTACTCAACAAGAAACTGACATTCGCTTGATATTATTGGTTATATTTCAGCAATTAAGTTATGACAGTCTCCACGTTCTTCTCGCATTTGTTTAAAAAGCCGAATCCACCAAGTGGATACTAAATAAAGATGGATTTATATATCTATATCATTTCAGACTCGTTCGCATTGGTGAAGTTTGTGATGTTAAACTAAATCATAAACCTAAAGTTTGGACCTTGCAATGATTTGGATTTTGGGACCCTGAATTTTGAAGTGTGAATGGAGTCATTAGATAATACGCGGCCAAAGTCTTTAAATCTAAAGTATAAACCATAAATTTAAACCTAATTTTCATTTGTGAATGCACCTTTAGCAAACTCAAAACTTCTGCGTTGACATTGCCGCTACCCGAGGCCACACGAAAATACAGGCCTGAATGTTTATCCTTGCTCAATGCGACACGTCAAACTATGAGGCCAACGCGTTAGTATAGCCCTCTAAAAGAAATCGAGCTACAGCAGTCAGCTCGAGTGGACGCGAGTGGACGCACGGCACAGCGTAGCACGGAACGACAAATTTCGATTGTTTTTCGTTGAAAAAAATTGTAAAAATGGTTTTAAAATGCTGTGTACCAATGTGCAGTAGCATTTACGATAACACTAAATTGATATACTTGAATTAGAGAAATTAGAAGCTAAACAAGTTTTCCTAATATATGGTTAATGGATATTATGCAGAATATCAAATTTAGTTATTATGAATTTTTTTTTAGGAATATTCAGCAATATTTTACTTGCGAATTATAGAAAAAACTGCAAAGAACAAATTTGTAATAAAAAGCAGTTTAACAAAAAATAGTTCCTTGCAAAAGATTCTATTTCTTGTATAGTTTGTGTCAAGATAAATGCACTTGACTTCGACTTTTTAAGCTCGGTTAACCCATCACTCCAGGGTATTTTCTTACCTGTGCTGCCAGGGTCGGATTACCAAATTCACAGTACAAACCGGGAAATATACAGTATACAGTTAAAATCTTTTAATGTATTTTGATTATATAAATTTCGCTAAACGTTGTATCACATTATACTTGTTTCATTTGTAAACAACTGAAGTAAAATGTGGCACGGATGGAGTGATTTTCCGGACGAAGAAAATAATCTAATATTGAAGGAGAACATATTTTTAAGATTTGTATAATGTAAAAAAATATATAAATAAATTATTGAATAATAAACTGTAGTAATTTTAATATTAATTTTAATATCTGATTTGTGATTACTGTTTTTTAATTTTGGTAATTTGGAAAAATTGTGGATACCTCTCTGTGTGCTTACCCTTCCAAATCTTTTAAGCAAATGCTGTGATGGGCGTAAAAGTCAATGTGCATTTATCTTGACACAAACTATACATTACCTGTGGGCAGTTGTATGTGTTTTATACAAATTCCATATAGAAAGTTTCTAGCAAAAGATCCTATATTTCCAGTAAAATTATAATACAAACATACTCTGTCAATTGCATTTGACACTGACGTCTTTCAAACAGAATTTTTTTAATATAGTAGCTGTTTTCATAGTTATAGCATAGCTGGCTAATTTATGAAATTTAATTCCTTTATAATTTTTAACTCTATATCCATTTAATATGAAGTAAAAAATGCAGTCAAATCGTATAGAGAATAAAATATTCTTTAATATTTATAATAACATTAAATGTGAAAAAATGTTATTTATAATTGTTTTTCTAGAGAAATAGTTAAAATCTTCAAATGTGGGTACTTCCGGTTGACGAATTATAACCAAAATCCAATCAGCTCTTATATGGATTGTAACGAAGAGAAATACGATAGAATTATAAATTTTGGAATTGTAGTATTAGAGTTATCGCAGAGCAAACTTTTGTCACGCACACACACACACATAAACCGGAAGTGGTAATTAATTTGGAGCTCTTAACAGATTTTCGAGGAAGAACATAATAAAATATAATCGAAAATTTCGTATTACAGACTTTTCCATTTATTGGAACGAGAAATTAGATTTTATTTACAAACGATCAATTGGAAGTGATATTTTACTTAAAGCTCATTGGTATTTTAAACATGGAATTGACGGGAGGTTATATGCTGGCCACATCAGATTTTTTTTATTATTCTGAACGGGCTTTAAGTTTCTTTAACTCCTTTGTTAATTATTTGATATTTTCACATGTATTTTAGTGGCACTTGGTTGATATTTTCCTAAAATACTCGTACACTCAATTTTATTTAACTTTTTATATCACCCAAGTACTTATTGTTAAATCTTTTGAATACTCCCCCTTTCTTTTTAATTGCAAGACAAAGTCACTCCTTTTCCAATTATAGAAATATAGAAACAGAATCATTTACCCTTATAGCCAGACATAAAAAAAATCGGAGGCAGAGAGAAAAATAAAGTAAAACATACACATCGATAAAAAGTGGCGCAAATCCACAATAGAAGAACAACTACCCTTTCACAGTTCGGAAAGCGTTCCGGGGCGGCGGGGTGGTCGTAGCAGAGACCGGCAAGTTCGCAAAGCCTGCAGGATCTGCCACAAAGGACACAGGATATAGACACAGACATTCGGGAAAATATTCAAAAGTACACGGAGATACATCTATACACACAGAGGCGCGCCGGAAATTTTTACAGGGCAGTTGGAAGAGGTCAAGGTAAATTTTATGAAATTGTGTTAGGTTTTTAAATTCTGCAGTTGATAGAGAGATCATACTCATACATCATATTCGTAGTAGATGATCTTATTCCATATTTTTAAATATCGTGTCACCTTTCGGTTTTCTATTTGTAAGGTAAATAGTTGACCTTTGCTTGGAGGATTGATTCTACATATCAAAAGGGTACGAGTAAAAGCGAATACAGTTCATAAAAATATGTCTTTTCAAGGACTATTGAAGATATATATATATATATATATATATATATATATATATATATATATATATATATATATCTTCTTTCAAATGTAAAATAATATTGTTTGAATTATGGTATTTTTAAGAATCTCTGAATCTCAATGTACGAGTTTATTCAAGAACATGACTGTAAAATTATAGTCTATAGCTCTAAATTCTTTCAAGATTGTCTGCATTGGTTATTGAAATAAGTATTTTATTTGGATTATGATATAACATTGATTCACTTAATGTTGATTTTTATATATTCATTTAGACTTAGAATTTGGTTGTTCTTGTACATAAAAATATAGCATTTTTTTAAGCACTAACAATTCTCCAAGATTTTACTGATATGTCTACAACGTTTATTGATTTTTACCTCCCGTTACCCTTGGTAAGGGAGGTATAGGGATCGTGCTAAAAATCGCATATCGAGATTTTGGTAAATGACTACGTTTTAAGGTACCTAGGATCCAATTTTCACATTTTCACGATGATGATGATGATGATGATGTGTGTGTGTGCGTGTGTGCGTGTGTGTGTGTGTGTGTGTGTGTGTGTGTGTGTGTGTGTGTGTTTGTATGTATGTGTGGATCCTTCACTCTAACTCAAATTCTATCATTCAGAAAATTTTGAAACCTTGTATTTCTACCTTATTCTAAAATGGGAAGAGACCATTAGATTTTGGTATATATCAGATAACTGGAAATGGCACTGTACTTGAAGCTTAAAATACATTTTCTTCGAAAAATACCTTCAAATGTTTTTAAGACTTGTGTCATTATAAAAATTAAAGATTATTAAATTTTCTACAGACTTGCATAAATAATTATTCTATATATTTTATGGATAAATTTATAAAATTATCTATAATTTTAATTCCGGAGCCTACGCTTTAAACAAGCAAAACTTTTTGGTTACACAGTTCATATCTCTAATGTATGTAACTGTCAGATAAATGTCACTGTCAAAGAACTAATCATTTCAAATTAATAATAGTAACGTTTTTTTTAAAAAAAATAGTAAATAGAACCATAATTATATGGGATGGATTAATATAGAGTCCGCAATAACTAAATATGTAAGTATGTATATTTAAATTAATAAAAATTAAATAGTGAGAGATTTGGTGTTGGCAACATCAGATTTTTTTTTGTATTATAACAACATTCAATTGATACCATATAGTCGATTACACCAACAATATCATTTTAATCCTATAATGGCATCGGTTTTTTTTGCATTATGCTAAAAATATGTACGGGGGTTGTCTCAAAAATAATGAGAATGTTTTTTATACCTACCTGTTGTCAACTGCATTAAGCGAAAAGAATAAAAATTTAATTTTGTTCCAAATTTAACACTGATAACCCAATGTTGGAAGACAATGCTAGCAGGTGTAAGTAAACAACTTTAGTTCTTGTTTTACTCACTTAGAAGCGCATATATTTAAGTCTAACGTCACATAATTTAAAATTCAATGAAATGCTTAAAATAGTTATTTGTACATATCAAAGCCGCAAAATCAGTCTTTAACGTACCGAAAGAAAAATTGTCGCCGAGGCAAGACAATGTCAAGGGCGCTAAAGGATTTCGCGGGCAAGGTGTACACAATATTTTTTGTGCAACCGTAGTAGTAATTTCAAATTTTTTTAAGTTTAAATAGTTTCATTGTAAAACCATGTAATTGTGCCATTACCATAAAGTCCGGTTGCACAAAAAACATATTTCAATAATAAATTTTTGGAAAATATAACACACGCTAAAATTCATCATTTTATTCAATTTTTTAGAAAAAATATCAAAATTTAAGTTCCGAACCCTCTTCAGTAATACAATCATATTATCCATGCTCTCCTCTTGTATTCGAAAATATTCGATCCCTTAACAATCTGTACCGGTTTCAGGATATTATTCCATTGTTTACATGTAACTAAGTAATAACTGTATCTGTATGGTAATATTATTACCATACTGACTTGTCAACAACGGTCTACAAAATGAAAATAAAATTAAATGAAAATATAATGCTCTTCATTAATACATACAGATAACGATAGCGTATCGTTCTAAATACGGTCTACTTTACTCTAAAGTAATAAACATGAGGAATAAAGCACATAATTTGAATATTTGTCATATTGACATATGTCGAAATAATTGTTCTGTTAACCATAGCATTCTGAAAGTAGCATTTATGAGAAAATTTCAAAAGATAATATTTATCAATAATGTCTTAATTTTCTGAAACCGATAAACTATTGAACAAACCACGTATGTTATGAATCATAACAAGCCTTAGATGTATTAAAATCCTCGCTGTACGAGCTCGGATTTCAAACCGACATCTGCGGCAGTTAAGATATGCATAGCATTCCTAGGTATGTTATAGTTATTAACGTCATAAGGCTGATATGTAGCAAATAACAGATGAGGTTGAATGTTGTAAAATCGAGGCGATATTATTTTTTATAACCAACCGTGTCTGTTATTTGTATATCAGCCGTGTGACGTTCAGTATTTTTCATAATAACATAAAATATCTTCTTAAAATTCTATTTTCTATCGCATGTTGACAGGTGACAGCTCTTCATGACAATTTCATGACGCTGCGATTTTTTTTAGAACACATGATTTTTAATAATTGTACTGTTATAAAAAATAACGGCCGTGGCTGTTTTGATGCATATATCGGTTGAGCATACAGTACTGTTAAAGCACATTTAACAGTATGGTATTATGAAATAGCTATTAACATACCAGGGGTGGGATTCTGTAACTCGTCCGTTATCAAACGGTACCGTTATCACTATGGTTACATAGAAAATGCCATTTTATTTGAAAACTATGACGTAAGTATGCCAATCATCTTATAAAAAATAAGTTGCTATAGTGATAACGGTACCGTTTGATAACGGACGAGTTACAGAATCTTACCCGAGGGGTAGGATTCTGTAACTCGTCCGTTATCAAACGGTACCGTTATCACTATAGCAACTTATTTTGTATAAGATGATTGGCATACTTACGTCATAGTTGTCAAATAAAGTGTCATTTTCTATGTAACCACAGTGATAACGGTACCGTTTGATAACGGACGAGTTACAGAATGCTACCCCAGTTATGCTCGCTGCTATCACCTTTAGTTAAAGTGACAGTGCACAGTGCTACTGCTAACCAACGATTATGTTGCCAAATAGGCACACAATTTCAATTTTCACGAGCGCCTCTAGCGGCAAAGCAAAGCACTAATGGTTGCTATGGTTACGACTTCCAAACAAACAACTGTCACATCTACACCCCAGTCATCGTATTAGTTGTATTATTGAATGTTTAATTCTTAACTAATTGTTAATAAACTGTCACTTTAACTAGAAGTGGTAAGATCGGGCCTTAGAGGAACCATCTTATTATGAATACTTATCAAACAACCACAGAAACACACACTCTTGCCCTGACCAACTTATATACTAATCGTCCATTCGCCATTCTTTCTCCATAAGAATGAAATACTTTTCGCACGCCACTGAATCCAGAAATGAACGAAACGTTAAAGGGATGGATCTCTCGACTGAAATATCCATTGCTTTTAACAACGTCTGATGATGAAATATTACGAATTATCAGATGAAAGGGTATTTTCCTGAGAGTAACGATCAAACGGCTTCCAGGCTATGTGGAATTGTTTATTTTCATTAATTTCTAAAAACCACCGATGCGGTGTCTCACTCCTACGCACCCAACAACCCCTAGCTCTGTCTCACTCCCCCCACTCAAAAGACGAACCCGCATTTAAAAATCTTTTGTTCAATTTCTGGTTATTTTCCAGTTTTGTCGATGCCTCGGGAAATGAAGCTCTGATTAGCGAACTTAGTTTTTCTTTACACGCTCAAAATGTATTATATGTCTTAAATCGGAGCAATTGTAATGAATCCAACCCCAAACCCAAATAAAATTATGGTATGGCACTGGTAAATATATATACCTGTACAGAGTGTTTCGCGACATCAGGTACATATTAAACATACTGAATAAGAAACAAAGAAATTTATTTCCAAATTAACAAAATTAATAGCTATTAACATACATAGGATTGTTATGAGTATCATAACTGCCGCAGATGTCGGTTTTAAATCAGAGCTCGTAGAGCAAAGATTTTAAGACATCTAGAGCTTGTTATGATACTCGTAACATCCGTTGTTTGTTCAATAGTTTATCGGTTTCAGAAAATGAAGACATTAATAAATATAATTTTTTTAAATTCTCTTATTAATACTACTTGCAGAATACGATGCTATGATAAACAGTAGAATTGTTAAGACATATGTCAATATGTCAAATATTCAAATTATGTGCTTTATTCTTCGTTTATTATTTTAGAATCAAATCAACCGTATTAAGACTGATACACTAACATTATTTGTACCTGTGCTTTCATTTCATTTTATTTTCATTTTGTAGACAGTATGGTAATAATATATTACCGTACAGATTCTGTTATTACCTATAGTTACTCGCCTACTTCAGAACATGTAAACATCGTGAAACCGGTGATACTTAAGGAGTACATTTTTAGTATACTAAAAATGAACAAGCAGAAGACGCATGTTATCATTAAATATTACTAGATAATGACGGCACTTATTACTATGTTTACATGGGGTACTAATTTATTGTACAAAATGCAATGCGTGTTGCATAACTTACTGTATATAATAATATAATACATGTAGATGAAGTATCGTGTAATACTTATTAAAACAAACCAATAATACTCAGGGCCTGATTTAGGTCGTCTTAGCTCTAACTAAATCAAAGCGCTCCAAAAACTATAATAAAACAGCATATCCGGTAATTGGGCACTGCAGTAATTCTGTAGCACAACTCACAAATATTTAACTCAGAAGAAACTGTTGTAATTAGTACAATAGGTAGATAAACTAGAACGACATATTATATTGATATATTTTATTGACAGCAAATTGACAGTTATATATATATATTTTACAAAACAATAATACATAACTACTTTGATATTTACAATTATTTATATTAATTCGTCACTCGTGCCTGGATGAGATGAGTTGACAATCACTGACAATCAAGTGACAGGGACAGGATCAAAATTTGATAGATTTTAAATTCAATGTAAACACGGATATTCTCAGTAGTGCTACCGTTATGGTATGAAAATCAACTACAATTATTTCAAATAATTTTATATTCCCTAAAAGGAATAAGGATTCACTTAGAAATAAAGGTAAATTTCATTAATATATACGTTTCATAATACTAGTATTTTTCATTTCTTTTTTATTTAAAAAATAAATAACACCCAATAATTTCTACAAGTTATATTTCATTTTATAAGGTTTTTTCAGGTTGATGACGTGAGTCTTCTGCTTATTAATTTTTAGTAGGTATACCACTGTATTTGCGTATTATTTTATGTGATTACATAATGGAATATCTTTAAAACCAATAATCATTATTTGTGCTGCTTGAATGTGAAAAATTATTATTTTATATTATTTCTTAGTTTATTTTTATTAAAAAAATCAAAGTTTTATAAATAACAGTTAAGTAGGTAGGTAATATGAGAAACTGCCAATCTGCTTTTATTTGCTTCATGTTCTACCAAAGCTGTTGCGGGTCACTTTGTGGGATTTTAGAAATTAGGAGTAGGTAATATTCAAGTTTGACTGTTCGAATTAAAATTAAAATCATTCAGTTAACTTTACCAACTATGCAACCCTATAATAATTCTGTTATTTAATTATCAGTTTAGCTCTTTCTTGCACAAATTTCTGAGATATTCCTCTTCTTGTGGGAACTATGTAAGGTGTAAATTCCTCTGTGTCGATTCCCTTGTTTGTTTTTGCGATTTTTCTGGGCGTGCGAAAAATGCTTTGCAAGGTTGGCTCGCTTGGCACGCTTTGCCTTCCCTGCCCGCATTCCAGGGCCGGGGCAGGGCGGGGGGCATTCCCGATTGCGTTAATCACAAGGTTAAGGGTTTAATTTTTCATAATCTACAACGCAGCCTTTGAAGTAGAGATATGCCCGCCCTGTGTTATATTAAATCGTTTGGCTTTAAGTATTCGTCTGAACCTCGCTGGGGTTGAAGGGTGTCTTTATACTTTATGGGGTGGATGTGTAGGTGTAAGCAACCATACAGGGATATATAGTCGGTGGATTTGTGATTGGCATGTTGATGTAGGGGTGCATTTCTAAAAACATACTCGAAATATAAAACCCTTTTTAATTCATATGATTTTATTTCTAGCTTAAAAGGATGCAAAATATGTATAATGTTTGTGGCTTAATGCTACAAGAACCAATGGCAGTTTGATTGATTGTACAGGGTGTTATGTAAGTAACGTGCCATAGTTCATGTTATGATATCCATAATTGAAAGAAGTTATAATCTGAAATATATTCTGAACAATCTGCCAAGTTGTAAAAGTTATAGGACTGTACAGTCGACAAATTACGAACCAGCTTCTTAATAAGTTAAAATCTAAAAATCAAGTATTTCAAAAAAAAAAAACAATACTTGTTGGTTGTCATAGATGACGTAGAATTTGCAATAACAAGCGTAATACTTATATATTTTGAAATGTCTGTTACTTTCACAATCAAGAATACACCGATAGGCATTCGATTTGCGGAGAAGTGCGCCAAATCAGTCACCAATAATAAAAAGTGTCCTATCCATGTTCAGCCTCTGAATTTAAACCTTCAAAAATGACAAATTTTGTTGTTTTCACTCAAACTATTGTAATTTTTAAATAATTCCTTATTTAAATAATTAATTGTTATTGTTCCATCTTGAAACCTGTTTCACATTTTTTAGAAAGGGGTTTAATTGAAAGCTTATGCAATATTTTTCATAGTAATAATAAAAAAATAAAAGTTTATTAACAATTTCGTAAATAATTAAATAAAAAGAATGGCGCCAGAAATAGTAGTCATGAAAAACAACTACTCCCCCCCACTCATGTGACGTCGGAGTACATACTACATTCATAGCCAATAGGAAAACAGTTTACGTTATTTATATAGGTAAATAAAAGTAGGTAATAGTTAAATGTTAAACGTAAGTACTCTAACGTCACATTCTGTTTCAGATCACGTGACTTTTTCAAAATATTACACAAGTTTCAATAATTAATTGTAAAATATATAATGGATATTTTGCAATATTTTCAAATTTACGGCTCTTTACATAACAATATATTTAAAAATTAATACTTAAAAGTCATATAAAATTTCTTGCAACAGACCAATGCAACAAGCACATAGAAAAGAAATTATTGCAGATTACGATACTTTGTAATCTTGTTTATTAAGTGGTAGCATATGACACATTACACATTACTTACACACACTCTATAGTTGGCTGAAAAAACGTTGTATTTTTATCTCCCGCTACCTTTGGTAAGGGAGTTATAAGGATCGTGCTAAAAATCGCATATCGAGATTTTGATAAATGACTACGTTTTAAGGTCCCTTGAATCCAATTTTCACGATGATGTGTGTGTGTGTGTGTGTGTTTGTGTGTGTGTGTGTGTGTGTGTGCGTGTGCGTGTGCGTGTGCGTGTGCGTGTGCGTGTGCGTGTGCATGTGCGTGTACGCGTGCGCGTGCGCGTGCGTGCGTGCGTGCGTGCGTGCGTGCGTGCGTGCGTGCGTGTGTGTGTGTAACAAAATTTTTGTCTATGATAACACTAATACTACAATTCCAAAAATTATTCGTTGCATCCATATGAAGAGCTGATTAGATTTTGGTTATAATTGGTCAACCGGAAGTACCCTCATTTGAATATTTTAACAGTTTTTCTTGAAAAAACGATGTTAAATATCATTTTTTTACATTTAATGTTATTATAAATATTAAAGAACATTCTATTGTCTATACGATTTGACTGCATTTTATACTTCATATTAAATGGATATAGAGTTATAAAATTAAAAAGAAATTAAATTTCATAAATTAGCTAGCTATACTAGAAACAGCTACTGTATTAAGAAAATTCTGATTGAAAGATGTCAGTGCCAATTGACATATTCGTAGTATATTTGTGTTATTATAATTTTACTCGAAATATAGGATATTTTTACTCGAAACTTGCTGTATGGAATTTGTATAAAATACATACAACTGTCGAAAGGTAATGTACATACAAGAAATTTAGAATCTTTTGCAAGGAACGTTCTATATGGATTTTATAGAAAATACATACGCATTTACGAAAATTCTACCGGTAGATATCGCATCTACTGACTGTGTTCGAAAACACGAGTGGTAAAAAGTTACCGTGTTCCAAAATTGTACAATATCTACCAGATCCATCTACCGGATTAATGAAGAATCTAATCTCAAAAAAAAGGTAGTGTTTACCACATGCGTTGTTAAAATATCGATTCCGGTAGCTATAACCTGATAAACAGCTGTTTACTGGTAACAGTTCACCAGTAGAATTCTCGTAAATGCCTCATATAACTGACGGAATGTAATGTGCTGGCCACATCAGATATTTTATATAGCATTTCAACAGTCATTTTAACGAGCAGATCTCCTTTTTCATTGCCTAGAACTCCTTTATGCTCCGGTATCCACCACAAATTGACGTGGTTTATAGATTAGATTTATTCTTGCCAAATTGGCTTAGAATCTACATTTTACATATACGAGTATTTTACAATCGGTAATGCATTATATTATATTAACCCCCCGTTTCTTGATGACTTCTTTCACCCAATCTTGTGCTGATCCTAAGTCATCTAACACAACTTTTTCATTTCTTCCTTTTCTCTGAACTTCTTTGCACGTTGTCCTTAGATGCCTAAATGTTTGCTCCAGCATAGTCTGCACCTTCGCCCCTCACTTGATAACCAGTATTTGTTGTTTCTCTCTTCAGTATCACATCTGAATCTGGCAATCATCTTGATATTTTTCTTTTCGTCCAGTAAATACCGTGATATTGACGTCGTTTGGATTGATTTATATGGTTTGTTGTAATTCGAATTGTTGATCTTACATTGTTGCTCTTGCTGTTGTATGTGATTATATGTGATTTGTAAATTATTATAGTTTAAATCGCAAACAGTAATAATAAGTGAGATATTTGCTGGTTTATTTATAAACGGACAACCTGTAAATCTAAAGCAATGAATAAATTTCTTTTTCTGCATTTTGTTTCTTCTTGAATCTGAAATTCTTTGTTCTGCGACTCCCACCATTAATTACGTTTGTCGATAAAATACGTATCTGCGTTCGGATTCTTCAAATTTCCTTGTGCGAGACATATGCGGAGTCTCATTAACTGTTTGCCGACAAAGGAGAAATTTGGCAATCAGCTCCTTGCTGCTCGTTTTGCAAATGCATCACATCACAACGCAGAGATGGTTATAATATTTTCCTGACCTAATTGACATGTCGGGGTTTTTAATAAATCGCACGCAATTTGTTACATACTTCTGAGGTTTTTCAATAACGAGAAATTTGTTCATGTCGGGGCATTGTTTGTAATTTTTGGGAATACAGAAAGATGGATGTTTTCTCAGAATTCATCAGGATGATATACGTATATACACTATTACAATATTTTATCCGTTATAGGTGTGTCAATCTTCTTTGCAAAATTTTTGTAAACGCTGTACAAAAATAATAATCATATTCTTTAAGCGTAGGAACTAATAGGGCTGTTGCAAGAATTTTTATATGCCTTCTAACTATTAAATTTAAAAAGATGTCATTATTTAATTAGCCTCCAATTTGAAAGTATCACCAAATATCCATTAGATATTTTACAATTAATTTTTGAAATTTGGATAATATTTTGAAAAAGTCTCATGATCTGAAACAGAATGTGACGTCACAACACATACATCTTCATCGGCTCCAATTGGTCCCTTATAGTGTCATCTTTGTGTTTTGTTACAAGTTTATGATAAATATATTGTTAAAGTTGTCAAACAAATGTCAAATTTTTGAGTTTGGTTCGTGTTAGATAATACAAAATTTAAAATAAAATGAGTAATTTACAATATCGTAACAGTGACTACGTTTATTCCGACGTTTGAAGCCGCTTGAATTTAGTAAATCCCTTTTCAATCTTCAATATAAACGATCGAGATTAATATTTCAAGCTGCTTGAAAATGTCAAGTCAAGCCTATAAAATAACAGGCTTGGACTTATGAAGCGGCTTGACTTTTGTCGAAATAAACAGTGAAGCTTCAAATAATGGAACTACGCATGCGCACATCCGCAATCTGTTGGAGTGTCAATAAATTCATATTATTTGCTGGTTATTTGTATTTTACCTATTTTATAAAAGTCGCAACATAAAACTTAATAAAATTGTCCAAAAGCCAAATATCTGGAGTGATGAAGAAACAAATATTTTTTTAATGTTTTTGAAAGAGATGGGACATATTAACTTGACAATTTTTAGATTTTGAGGTTACATATCCAGCATGAAATTAAATTATATACCTCTTCCTGTCTGTCTGCATAATCTGGTATTTAATTGTCTTTTTTCAGTCGATAGGTATTTAAAGAAGATTGAAAATAACTTAATCCTAATTTCAATCTACTGAGATAAACCAAAAGGATTTTTAAAGTCATAATATACTTGAAGCCGCTTGAATTGTCGAGATAAACGTAGTCAATAAAACAATCGTTTTCTGATATAAATTCAGCCATCATCCAGCTTTCAATTTTCGGTAAACTGTCCGACTTAGCTTGAGTGTATTCTGTATTAGCCATTATTACTCATTTATAATGGAAAATATCAGCGTCAAATGTCAAATTACAAGTTTGTTATTAACATGTGACAAACTATCGCCTACGTTTATTTATCTAAATAACAAAAATAAATGTAGATGATGGAAAAAATGTTTTTCTATTGGCTGTGAATGACGTAATAATACTATATTATTAAAAAATAATTATTAATAAGAAAAATATAGCATAAACTTTCATATAAAATATTTTTTGAAAAATGTGAAACAGGCTCATTACGATGTGTTAACTGATCCATGTCAACTGACCCTATAGCTGATTTTAAAGTCAAATGATCCACTTCTACATGATCCAGCGACTTCCAAGAAATAGATATGCTTTGTTCCGATACGCGACAATGGGGTCATCCACCATATGAACAAATTAGAACGTACCCATAATATTTACGTCTTTATATATTTACTACTTTATTCCAAATTCTTACTACTTTCCAGTGCCACTTCATGTCGTGAGTAAAAAACGCCTTTGTCCAAAGTTATATTTCAGCGCCCCCCCCCTCCATAATGCATAATTTACAAATTAACACACACTTTAAAATCTAAGCTATACTTTTGATTCTTCGGGAAATACTAGATTAAAAATATTAATGAAATTCAATTTTTTTAATCAATATTATTAGGTTACTTGTTCCATTAAAATCGTTTGTTGGGATTAACAATTTTACAGTTATAATTTGTAGTTTGCAACATAACAATGCCATAAAATTATCCATTTGGCAAGATATTTTTTTTACTTTCTTTCTTCTAAATTTGAATAGTACCTAAATAGGTAAGGGAAATTCAATATCGGCAATCGGCAGAAAAGAAAAATAAAATTATCTCATTATTTCAGAATTGTAAATCACAAGGATTTGATTCTTCGCAAAGTGTTAGAATTTAAATTTGATTCATTGTCGGATTCATTCTTGAGATATAATGAAAATATTCATTGTTGTAATCAACACCTTCACAGGTTAATATAATAATGGTAGAAAAATATCCTTTTGGTAAAATAATTAATGCAAAAAAAGTAAATATTGTTCACTTCTATCCCCTTATTGTGTAAGTTATGATTTTTAGTATTTTTTTCTATGCTTTTATTTACTATTATTTACTGTCTTGTAATTCTCCCCTGGTCAAGCGCCTTTGTGTGGGGCATAACCTGCTCACCCGCATGAAGCGGACCCTGCATTCTCTCAAGAATGGGTGTAAATTATTGCATTGCTGACATGTTCATTTAACATTAGTGGCTAAAGTTAAAAGTTTAGTTTACAAACGACAAACATCAACTTTCCTAATTTTTCGAAAAATGAAATATTTGCGAAAGCGCATAATTTGAAATTCGATAGCAACCAAATAAAATAATAAATAAAACCATTCATGAAATCTTCTTCTTATGTAAATTCAATTATAAATTATATTCTTCATGTCCAATAGTGGACATAATATTGCGTATCTATAATACTAGTCTATGTGAACTTTTATAAATTTTGCTTTGTTATTAGTATGTTTGTTAATACCTATTTGATGTACACAATTCTACATTAATTAAAATATGTATTGAACTTTTCACTTCATTTTTTTAAATAATTATTAAAAAATCTGATATGGCCAGCACATTACCTTCCGTCAGTTCTATGTATTTTGTATAAATGTCATACAGAAAGTTCCTTGCAAAAGATTCTATTTCTTGTACATTAACCTTAAGGCAGTTGTATGTATTTTATACAAATTCCATACAATAAGTTTCTAGCAAAAGATCCTATATTTCCAGTAAAACTATAACAGAAATATACTGTCAACTGCACTTGACACTGACACCTTTCAATCAGAATTTTCAGCTGTTTCCAGAGTTATAGCATAGCTGGCTAATCCTAATATTTAATTTCTTTATAATTTTTTAAATCTATATACATTTAATATGAAGTATAAAATGCATTCAAATCGTATAGAGAATAAAATATTCTTTAATATTTATAATAACATTAAATGTGAAAAAATGATATTTAACATCGTTTTTTCAAGAAAAAATGTTAAAATCTTCAAATGAGGGTACTTCCGGTTGACCAATTATAACCAAAATCTAATCAGCTCTTCACATGGATGTAACGAAGAGGAATACGAAAGAATTATAATTTTTGGAATTGTAGTATTAGAGTTATCGTAGACAAAAATTTTGTTACACACACACACACACACACACACACACACACACACACACACACACATATATATATATATATAAATATATATATATATATATATATATATATATATATATATATATATATATATATATATATATATATATATATATATATATATATATATATATACATACACACACATACAGACATCATCGTAAAAATAGTAAAATCGTATACTAGGGATCCTAAAACGTGCTTATTCTTCAAAAACTCACCACCGAATTTTTTGACCAAAGACAATACCTTTCTTACCTAAACGTAAGACGGCATTGCTTTATTGTTATAGAGGAACACCCGGTATAAATACATTGAATTAACTAATATTTTCTTCAATTCAACTATGTTTGCTGAACCATACCAAAACATTACAAACCGATTTATTGTAATTATTTTCATATTTAACAATTGCCAACCCTGTGGTAAAAATCCATGTTCGAATCGCTGATTCGTACAGGTGAGTGGTTCTACAGTGATTGTTTTGTTGGCAACACTGACGACCACTTCCGGTGTGATTGTTTGACATGTCACTCATTTCTCGTATTAATTATGGTCATTACGGGTCACCTGTTGAAGACCTGGGTCGTGAGAAAAGAACTACCAGTTATTCGACTAACTTTTCTTACAAGAAACGACAAAATACTCGTGCTATGATAGTGGAATACCAATGGAGGAAAATAACGAATTTTTAAGTTGGAATGAGGTTCGTGGTTCAATTCCTTCCATACAGAATTAATTACTATACAAAAATAGCGTTAGTGACTCATAAGAGCACGTGAGGTGTCGCTTGGTAAACGTCCTTAACGATTGATCGTCATTACCTAAATCTGCAAATAAAAACAGATTTGCACATCCAGCAATTGGAAATTAGTTTCTCTGATATATATTTCTGTGATTACATGCCAAAGGCAGATATCTCTTTTGGTGATTTTCTGTTTTTAAATGATATGCAAGTTGATTGAAAAAATAAGGGCAAATAGCTATTTTTTTATTATTAATTATAAATTTACACCAATATTTTAAATTACGAAGTTACGGGTAAAGCGAATTGCCACTTTCTTGTCTGAAAATATCCTCAATTCTACTTCTGTTGGAAACAAAATCATCGTTGATTTTTTAAATGGAATGGAATGAAAGTTTATGCAATACTTTTCATAGCAATATAAAAAATAATAACAATTTATTGTTATTTTCGTAAATAATTGAATAAAAAGATTGGCGCCAGAAATAGCCATGAAAAACAACCCCCCACTCCTGTGACGTCGGAGCACATACAGTACGTCATTTATAGCCAATAGGACAACAGTTTACATTATTTATATAAATAAAAGTAGGCAACAGTTAGTCACATGTTAATTGTATGTGCTCTGATGTGACATCAGAGCACATACAATTAACATGTGATTTTTCAAAATTTTACACAAATTTCGATAATAGGAGAGTATACTATTATTCACGAAAGATGACTATTTAAGGTCATTTGTTCGAAGAAAGAATACACATCATTTCACAGCAATAGCTTAGCAACATTTTGTATTAGAAAGAGAAAGATTATTTGACCTATATCTATTTAATTTATGTGGTGTGACAGATATACGTAAATAGTGGCATTACTTTCTAACACACTATAAATAATAATGACATATGTCGTAGAATTGCAGATACCTAATTATCTACTAAACTGCCCTCTGTGCTAATATTTACCCAGTGGCGTTGACGTTTAAATCAAATTATTATTCCTTGGTTAATAAGTAAGTCTATGTTGTTTTTTATTTTGCTAAAATATAAGTGAAGAACATCAATCTTTCAGAAAGGCATTATTTAGAAAGAAACATAATTTTCAAATGAATTACTCTTATTTTTTCAGATAAAATGTGTCCATAAATATTTTATGTTGCACGCCTATACATACGAAATGCAATGAAGTTATCTGTAAGTAATATGATATCAGACGGCTCACAAATGACCTTGAATAGTCATCTTTCGTGAATAATAGTTTATTTATAATTTTTGATAATTGTATATGTTAATCTATATGAAAAAAAGATACGTATTTTTTATTGTTTCTATAAAGTATCATTTACTGCGAAAAGAAATTATTAAATATTAAACACCACCGGAAGTACGTATGCGACCCTAGAATGATTTCTATGGCACAGAGACAAAATATAATTGAAGTAAAATATCATATTGGCATCTGTCATATGTCATTTAAACTGTCAGTTTACTTTATTTAACATTTTAGTTTATTGTGAATCATTAAACATGTATCCCAAGATTCTATTTTCGACATTTTTGTTTTGTCACTTTGCTTGTGTGTAAACTTGACGTAAATATGAAATTGGAGTTTATTTATGGTAAATTTTATTACGTTAAAATATAATATAACCAGGGCCGGATACGTCATAACCAGATTTTTATGGGCCGACCGTTTTGAACAAGTAATACTTTTAATTTCGATTTTTAATTACAAGATAATAGGTCTGTTCGTTTCGCTACTTTGCGTCTACGTTTTACTGCCGTCTCTATACAAAGAATGTGGGCGCGGTAGTAAACCGTAGATGCAAGGTAGCGAAATGAACAAACCTAATATAAAGTTGACTTTTTTTTCATGATATTTTCAAATTTGAGGCTCTTTAAAGAACAATATCTTTTAAAATTTAGTACTTAGAAGTTATATAAAAATTCTTGCAACAGCCCTTATATAAGTTTTCCATTACATTGTACCTACTTTGTTTGAATTTAATTTAATTTTACTCTTTATTAGGTCTATTTGTTTTGCTATTTTGCGTCTACGGTTTACTGCCACGTCCATACAAAGTACATAGGAACGGCAGTAAACCGTAGGCGAGAGTAGCGAAACGAACAGACTTATTGAATCTTAAATAGTTGGAATTGTTCAAAATAATCAAAACCAATGACATGTATGAATGTCTGCTAAAAATCAAAATATGTGTATATAAACCTACCAATAACATCACACTTAAAAACAGCAATGTTGGCATCGCTTCCGGCGAAACCGGAAGTAGAATTCAGGACATTTTTACACCAGTGGCTTTTAAGTTCGCCTTCAAGTTTGTATTTTAAACTATATGTGTAAAATTAATAATAATAAAAAATTAAATACATACAGCTATTTGTTATTTGTCCCAATATTTCAATCACCCAACAAAATTTGCGGAAATAAATCATTTTTTTAAAGTCGACAAACTTTAAATTTATTTAAAAAATATATACGTTTATCAATATTCTAAGTTCCCAACTAATCAAGCGACTAGCTAGTCACCGGACATTAAATATGTATGAGTATATAGAGAGAAAACATGATTTACTTAAAATATCTTAATTGTCACCTTCTCTGTTTATTGTTCTGCGATTGTTGAAGATGTCAAATTGTTAGGAAACACTTGACAAAGCAAACAAAGCTTGTGATTATGAATCTGCATTGGTCATAGTTCATACATGAATAAATCGTTTCTTGAGAACAAAACTAGAAATTCTCTACTTCTGGTCTTCTGTATCCGGGATGCAGCCGCTTACCTCCGGTTAGAAAAGTGCATGTTAGCCCGTGAATAATGTAATTTGCGTCGAGTTAATAGTATTTTAATGTCTTTCCAGTAGGATAATGCCCGTGTTTGAATGCCGCATTGTTTCTAGATCTCGGCGACACAAGACAACCTATTATATGCAATACGGTTCACATACGGAATCAACTATATTAAATGTTACTAGCGTGCCACATACACGGAAATTATAAGTCGACTGTATTCAAAAACGTAATGATAAATATTTATCTAACAGTACTACATAGGAGAACATCACGATATCTTACAATCATCTTGAGTAGTTGTAGATTTCTATACATCTGTAGGATTGCTAAGTACTATTGTTCTTGTTTCTTACGTTATAAATTATACCTTGTTGTAAAGAAAATCATACAAGTGCTCTATAAATTTTTTAACAATGACTGGCTAATCATGTCACTGCACTCTGAAATTTTAATAGTGATTTGAGAAGTGGTGAAATATATTTATGTAAATTGGTGTTTTGAAACTTAAGCAGGGGTGGGATTACTGAGTTAGATGCAGAATTTTATTCTCTAAAACATTTATTTGAAGTATTGTTGTTTAAAATTGATAGGCCATTTTTTGCCCAAGGAAAGACTGTGTTCCCATGTTAAACGCCTATGGCCCGCTTTTTGTGTTACACCTAGTATATAAACATAAATGTAGCAAGTATTTAGAAAAAAAGTGTTGGTCGCGTAGCCATTTGCAGTGTATTGTGGCGAAAAATCTCCAATAAATAACTTTTGAAAAAATCGTTATTTAGTCCGCCTTGAATTTTCGAAACTATTATCCTACAAAAAAATGAATAAGACCATTTTTTAGGAAATTTTATCTACTTTCATTTTTACCTTCCGTCACATTTAGGTAAGAAAGGTATTGTCTTTGCTGAAAAAACTCGATGATGAGTTTTTAATGAATAAGCACGTTTTAGGGTCCCTAGAATACGATTTTACTATTTTACGATGATGTCGGACTGTATGCATGTATGGATGGATGCATGTATGTGTGTGTGTGTGTGTGACGAATTTTGCGGATCGCATAACTCCAATACCTACCACCTTTCAAAAAATTATATTTTTTGCGTATTCGTTTTCTTTAGATCCATATGAAGAGCTGATTAGATTTTAGTTATAATTGATCGACCGGAAGTACCCTAATTTGAAGATTTTAACAGTTTTTCTTGAAAATATGCTGTTAAATATCACTTTTTCACGTTATTATAAATATTTAAGAATATTTTATTCTCTATACGATTTAATTACATTTTATACTTCATATTCAATGGATATAGAGTTAAAAAATTATAAAGAAATTAAATTTCACAAAGCATCCAGCTGTGCTATAAACATGGAAACATCTACTACATTACGAAAATTCTGATTGACAAATGTCAGTGTCAAAGTGCAATTTACATAACATGTTTGAGTTATAATTTTATTGGAAATATATAGAATCTTACAAGATACTTTCTGTATGGAATTTGTACAAAATACATAGAACTGACTGAAGGTAATGTATTGGAAATATGGAATCATTTGCAAAAAAACATTCTATGTGGAATTTGTACAAAATACACAGAACTGATGGAAGGTAATGTGCTGACCACATCAGATTTTTTCATATTTAATGTTACTATAAATATGAAAGAATATTTTATTCTCTATACGATTTGATTACAATTTATACTTTATATTCAAAAGATATAGAGTTAAAAAGTTATAAAGAAATTAAATTTCATAAAACAGCCAGCTTTGCTATAAACATGGAAACATCTACGATATTAAGAAAATTTTGATTGACAGATGTCAGTGTCAAGTGCAATTGACATAGTATGTTTGTGTTATAATTTTACTGGCAATATATAGAATCTTATAAGAAACTTTATGTATGGAATTTGTACAAAATACATAGAACTGACTGAAGGTAATGTACTGTAAATATGGAATCATTTGCAAAAAACTTTCTATGAGGAATTTGTACACATGTGCTGGCCACATCAGATTTTTTCGTATTTAATGTTATTATAAATATTAAAGAATATTTTAATCTTTATACGATTTGATTACAATTTATACTTTATATTCAAAAGATATAGAGTTAAAAAATTATAAAGAAATTAAATTTCATAAAACAGCCAGCTTTGGTATAAACATGGAAACATCTATTATTTTAAGAAAATTCTGATTGACAGATATCAGTGTCAAGTGCAATTGGCATAGTATGTTTGTGTTATAATTGTGCTGGAAATATAGAAATTTTCTGTATGGAATTTGTACAAAGTACATATAGAACTGACGGAAGGTAATGTGCTGGCCACATCAGATTTTTTTGTATGAAGTGCGAAAGTCATATGCCGCCACGATTCTCTCGGTTCAATGTCGGGGCTACAGCAGAATGTTCCCTGGTGGTCACCCATTCAAGTATATTTCTAAATAAATAAATATGTATATTAGAAGATTATTACCCATATTTTGGTGTGCCAATCTACTCCTATTCGCTGATTTTGATAATCAATATATCTGTTCTGCTGAAAGGGTTTAATAGGCGTCATCTCATGAGCTCTCAGAGATATCGTGTAGAAAGCACCTCAAGTATGACTTTTGTGCTACTCGGAAATTGGAAATAATTTTGACTAGGTATCACAAATATTTTTACTATTTCTTTACAATATGTACTACATCAACAGAAAAAATCTGATTGTGGCCAGCACATAACCTCTCGCTAGATATTTTACCTGGTTGTACGCATAAAACGAAAAATATTTTTAAATACAAATACATATATTCATGTCTCACTACAAAATAATTATTTTAATATAAATTATGTACAATACATATATTTTATTTATATTCAACATCCTGATTTTTTTTTCTACTTTCCTTTTCTTTTTCTTTATATTCGTCATTTTTTCGCAAATTCCTTTTATATTCTTTTTTAGGTATATTCTTTTGCGTTGTTGACTTTTTATTTGCGTTGTTGACTTTTTATTTATTTTCATAATCTTCATAATGATGTATAAATATTTTTGACAGTGGCATACAAATATTTTTGACAATGACATATATGTGTCAATTACAAACATTTGAATTTCTTGCCTTGAAGTAGTTTGATCTGAGAATGTTTACATCAAATTATTTTATATGCATTTCTTTATCTCTAAATCTATAGAAGGTATAATAATGAATTTATATTTATCAAATAAAGAATTTAACGTTCTTTAATATAAGTAATTACATAAATTTTCGATAAATAATATTCAGATGTTTTTTTTCTTGTAACTGCTACTTCCGGTTGTCCAATTGTTACCAAAACTTAATCAACTCTTCCCATTACTGTTAGATTGAGGAATCCGTGGTTAAAAATGTCTTAAGTCTTATAGTATTTGAGTAATCGTGGATCAAACATCCACACACACATCCACACACACATCCACACACACACATCCACACACACATACGGACATCATTGTAAAAATGTTGTAATCGGATTCTAGGGACCTTAAAACGTGCTTATTCACTAAAATCTGGATATGCGATTTTTAGCATGAATTCAATACCTCTCTTAGCGAGAGGTAAAAAGACATCCTGTTCTTCCTATTTAGTGGCTGTTAATGCTGAAAACAAAGTTGCACAAATTATTCCAATAATCCCGGGCATAAAAAGTGACATAAAATTTTCCCTACACCCTGCACATATCCGTTAATAATGACAGTGTTGTCTACCTGCATGTGTGTTCGTGTGTATCATTTCCGCCGGATGTAGATCATTGTACGATACGTAGATCATATTTCCAAAAGATCACTTTATGTACTCATGCTTCGATCGTATCTGATTCTTTAATACCTGTCTGATAGGTGTTACCTGTTACGTTACGTAGAATCTTTAACGGATTTTTCGCATGAATTAGAATATGATAGGATTAAACGAGGGTGTATATAGGACACGATTTTCGGTCGGGAAGTATTGGATTCTTATTTAAATTTGCCCAATCATTTTACATACAGAACACAATATTTAAACCTGATAACTTTCAATAGGGGAATACAGCTCAATCGAATTAAGAGGAATTAATAAGAAATAGTGAAAGTATGCTTAATAATGAATATTAATATATAAATAAAATGATATAATTGAAATACTTCGGAAATAAGGGGCTTTGTGTTTTAGCATCTCGTTACTCATATAATATATACATATTATATATATATATATATACAGGGTGTAAATGAAATAAGTGCATTAAATTTAACCAGTAATGTAACTCGATGAGAGGAACAATATTTCTTAATAACTTTTTTTTCTAAGTCTTTTAGATTTTGAGTTCAAATTCTTTAAAGATTTGCTGCATATTTCGTTACCCGCTCATGGAGAACAAATGCTGCAGTATTCAAGTCGGATACAAACAGCTCAAAAATTGTCGGTTATCGGTTACACTTACAGTCACAGTAATTAATAAACGAATCAAGGGAAATAACATTATTATTAATTAATACGTAATAGTACAGTTTTTAAAATAAAGAAATTTAAATTTTGGATAACAAAATAATAAAGTTGTGTATTAAACCAGGGTTTTTAATCACCTGTGAATAGTGTGAATAGAGGAAGACAAGGAGGGACGAGGAAGAGCAAAAGCATAGTTGTTAGGTTATGAGATGATTATTTATCGTCGACAAATCATGATAGTTTAAATACGTTATTCAAAAAATGTAAGTACAAACTTTTGTCCATTTAAAAGAGGTACATGAGTACCATTTATTGTTCCCGGCCAAACATTTTTTAATGAAAATTTTTACAACATTTTCGTCTGTCGAGATGTGTATAGTGCATAATAAATACACCTTACCAAGTAAATTCAGTCTCATTAATGAACATTATGAGCCATTCCCAAAATTGAAGTCTGTTATGTGCTGAAAACATAGAACTTTTTGCACATATTATGGATATAACTGTTGCTTTTTTTAAAATTGTCATATGTGACACTCCGTATTGTGATGTGATAAAGATGTACAAGATTAACAAATGTGCGAATATTAAGAACAGAATGATTCGGTGATGATTTGGAAACGCTCCGTGTAAATGCATTGGCAACTCCATGATACTGTCTTTATGTCAACCGTGATGTCAAGTAAAATGTACTACAGATACGAGTAAAAAAATAAATAAACCATAGGTAAGTAATTATAATGTCTGTGTACTCGCATTTTGACAGAATTTTACCTTATAAACAAGTTTAGTACTAATATTAAAATTTAATTGGAACAATTGACAGGACTGTCAATTGCTAAAACAAAATTTTTCATAGCTATTGCTACTGCATTCAATTATCACAAAAATATTTGGAACGACTCGTCAATTTACGGGGTGGTAAAAATGCCTAAAAAAATATGCGATTTCGAGAAAAAGTTATTAAGAAATATTGTTGCTCTCGACGAGTTATATTACTGGTTAAATTTAATGCACTTATTGCATTTACTCCCTGTATATATATATATATATATATATATATATATATATATATATATATATATATATATATATATATATATTATTTTGATTGGCGAATTGTAAATGAAATAAGTACACTAAATTTAACCAGTAATTATAACTCGTCGACAGCAATAATATTTCTTAATAACTTTTTCTCGAAATCGCATATTTTTTTAGGATTTTTACCACCCCGTAAATTGATGAGTCATTCCAAATATTTTTGTAATAATTGAATGCAGTAGCAATAGCTAAGAAAAATTTTGTTTTAGTAATTGACAATCCTGTCAGTTGTTGCAATTAAATTTTAACATTAGTAATAAACTTGTTTATAAGGTAAAATTCTGGCAAAATGCTTATTTTTATGAATAGCGGATATACAGACATTGTAATTACCTATGGTGAAGTTCTCAAGGTCAACGAAGTTACACGAAAATCATCCTCTTCGTAATATTCGTAAATTTATGTTGTATCACATACAATATCTTCGAGATTATCACAGTTTGATGTGTCACATATGACAATTTGGAATATTTTAAAAGAGCAACAGTTACTTCCATACCATGTGCAAAAATTTCATTGTTTCCAGCATTTCAATTTTGCGAATGAGTTATATTGTTCACTGATAGGGCTGCATATATTAGAGAAAGTGTCTTTAATAATGCACAATACACTTATCTGGTCACAAAAATCCTCGTACTGTAAGAAGAAAACACAATTTTCAACAAAAAATATCATTAATTGTTTGGGCGGGAATAAATTGACAAGTCATTGGTCCTCATATAATCCCACCTCGTTTAAATGGACAAAAGTATGTACTTACACGTTTTGAATAACGTATTTAAACTATTATTATTTGCCGTGTTGACACACGAAAATTCATTTCATAACCTCCATAAATAGTATGCTTTTCCCACGCTCTTACTTTATTCACCCGAGTTCAGAAACCTGTGTTAATACACAATTTTATAATTTTATTATCCAAATTTTAAATTTCTTTCTTTTAAAAATTGTACTATTACGAATTTATTAATAATAAATATGTTTTCCGTTGATCGCTTATTAATTACTGTGTCTGCAAGTATGCAACCACTACCCGACAAGTTTTGTGCTGTGTACATCGAACTTTGATTTAGACAGCATAGATCTTGCCATTGGCGGGTAACGAAATTTTGAACAAACCTTTAAAGAATTTTAACTCAAAAACTAGAAGATTTAGAAATAAAATATTAAGAATAATTATTGCTCTCGACGAGTTACATTACTGGTTAAATTTAATGCACTTATTTCATTTACACCCTATATATAACGAATACCGGAGTTAGGGGGTGGAATCTACTACCAATGGAAGTAGACAAATTCAAATAGCGGACGCGTGGCTACCAGTTCAGTACTGCAATTCTCAAACAGTTTTATTTGAATATAAATTTATTGCATTAAACTTAATAATTTTGATACACTTGCAATTATAAAGCATGTAGACTTGTACAGTGTTACAATATTAATTTGTTTTTTATAAATATAATTTAAAAATAGCATACATTTCAAGAACATTTTAGATCCACGAAGAAAACAATTCTATATAAAAACTTATATTCGTGACGTCATGTCTATATTTTCAAACTTCGGGGGACCATAACTCGCTTATTAATAGGAATTTTTCACCAGATTTCACCAATAGTCTTAGTTTTACTTATACTTTTTGATGTAATTATAAAAAATCTGATGTGGCCAGCACATTACCTTCCGTCAGTTCTATGTATTTTGTACAAATTTCATACGGAAAGTTCCTTGCTAAATTAAATATTCTATTTCTTGTACATTACCTTCCGGCAGTTATGTTCCGGCATGTATTTTATGCAAATTTCATACAGAAAATTATTATTTTGTGACGTTTTCTATATACAGTGTAATGTATTTGCAGAAATAAAAGATTTATTATTATTATTTCATGTACATTACCTTAAAGCAGTTGTATGTATTTTATACAAATTCCATACAGAAAGCAAAAGATCCTATACCTATTTCCAGTAAAATTATAAGACAAACACACTATGTCAATTTCACTTGACACTGACATCTTTCAATCAAAATTTTCTTAATATAGTAGCTGTTTCCACAGCTATGGCTACTTTATGAAATTTAATTTCTTTATAATTTTTTAACTCTATAACCATTTCATATTAGGTATAAAATGCAATCAAATCGTATAGAAAATAAAATATTCTTTAATATGTATAATATCATTGAATGTGAAAAAATGATATTTAACATAGTTTTTTCATGAAAAACTGTTAAAATCTTCAAATGAGGGTACTTCCGGTTGTCCAATTCTAACCAAATTCTAATCAGCTCTTCGCATGGATGTAACGAAGAGAAATACGAAAGAATTATAATTTTTAGA
>OY720461.1:27575975-27600975 GCA_963082715.1 Harpalus rubripes | reverse complement strand
CCACAGCTAAACATTCACATAGAATGTGTTCCGAAATTTCTTCATCCTCTTCTCATAGAAACTGTTTTCAGCTGTACCAATCTTACATAGATGATTTTTCAGATTCAAAGGATAATGACCAGTAAAGATACCGCTCATAGTTCTAAGATCCTTTTTGCTGAAAGATAATAGCTCTTTGGCGTCTGTCGAAGAGGCTGAAATGAATTTCTTCGTCATGCAAATATAGGCATACCAAATTCCCCAGACGATATGTAACGGATGATAAACCGAATAGATGAGTTTGAACGTATGCAGTAAAAAAGAGAATATTAAAATGAGTCCATATTAAAAATTAGTGTACATTAATCGTGTAACTTTTTCGTTCGCGCTATTATTTGGTTGTATTCTTCTTCCCAGGTGATCGAACGGTCTTGCTTTGTGGATAATAAGATGATAATTAGTCTGTTAATGAACGGAAACAGTAGGAAGTGCAGGCAGGCAATTATTTGTCGCAGTTAAACAAAAAATAACTGAAAATCGCTGAGCCGTAGCCCACTATCTGTCACTTGAGATCTCCATAGCCTACTACAGTGTCTTCCCCCCTTCACCTTCGTCTCGTAGAACACGCATCATGTCCCAGAAGTCATTTGTCTCGCTTGGCCGATATTTCGAAGCACAGATCAAGAGATAACTCGTGACTTTTTAATATACAATAATAATTACTTTCTTAGGTAATAATGGTAACGGCTGTAAGTGTCTCTGTTCTTCTGCCTTTGTTTTGCTTCGGTTGTTTTTTCAGCATTTGTTATTTGTTGCCATAACAATGAACAAATTGGTTATATATGTGACACAAAAATATTAATCAATCGGATGATCTATCAAATTTATCTACGTGCCTAAACTCATAATATTTCGGCAGGTTTATATTTTCAACAAATTATAAAATCTACATACATACATCTACAATAGTTACAAAATTCTACAAAATTATTTCTGCTACTTTAAATATAGACTTAAACTTTAAAAATAACAGTGGGCCAAATGTCGGGTGTTAATAGTTCGACCGGTATTTTAAGGGTCATCTTTTAGGCCAGAGGTAGCTTCTACCGAGACCCTTTACTTTTGGCACAATGAAAAGCAACTTCGTAAAAATCCAGTGGGTACAGTAAAATGTGCAGGGCTTAGGGATGTCATATCTAATAGAATTAAAGCTGGTAATACTAATGAAGGCGATGTAACCTAACATTAAATGGCGGAATATTTAAATATCATGTAACATTTTTATTTATTTGGGTGAAGTGTAAAAATCAAAGAATTGTTACTAACTAAAATAGATGTTTATTAAAACGATAAATAAATATTAAAAAATAATAACAATAACGATTACTATGGTTAAACAATATTAAATACGAATTTAAGACCAACAATATTATTTATTACTTAAACACTAAGATTATTTATTTATTTAAACAATTAACACGGACTATATATTTACACGATATTACAGATTATTTATTTCAACTATTTATGTCACTATTTATTTATATCACATTCAATTGTCCGACGTACCAACCTCCACAGCGTCTATATACTCAAGTGGCTCAACAGCGTCTGTATTTTCAACTGCCAGGACAGAATTCACTCCTTTCACGTCACTGTCTAGTTATGTAACTAACTATACTGTATCCGTTTTAACTCTATAGAGAATTGGGTGAGATAGGGCCTACGATTCCAGCTCTCTGATTGGTTCAAACGTGAACTGAGTTTACACAGAATAATAATTGACGCGAAATTTAAATTTGCTTGACAACTATATCAATTATTTTGACGTTTGACTTAAAATAAATAAAAGTCAACAAAGTCAATTGTACTCGATTTATTACATATTATTAATTTATGTTCAGTTCTGTTTGTTAAGTATATTATTGTTCTTTTCGTTTATATAATTTTCATAGTGCATACAAATATTTTTGACACTGATATTTATGTGTCAATTACAAACATTTGAATTTTTTGCCGTAAAGTAGTTTGATCTGAGATTTATTCATGAAATTATTTTTTATGCTTTTCTTTATCTCTAAATCTATAGAAGATATAATAATGAATTTATATTTATCGAATAAAGAATTTAACGTACTTTAATATAAGTATTTACATAAATTTTCGATAAATAATATTTAGATGATTTTTTTTCTTGTTAATATTACTTCCGGTTGTCCAATTGTTTCCAAAACTTAATCAAATCTTCCCATTATTGTTAGATTGAGGAATCCGTAATTAAAAATGTCTTTAGTCTTATAGTATTTGAGAAATCGTGGATCCAACATCCACACACATATCCACACATCCACATCCACACACACATCCACACATCTACATCCACACACACATCCACACGCACATACGGACATCATCGTAAAAATGTTATAATCGGATTCTAGGGACCTTAAAATGTGCTTATTCATTAAAATCTGGATATGCGATTTTTAGCATGAATCCAATACCTCTCTTAGCGAGAGGTAAAAAGTAAGGCTGGTATTCTGAGCACCCGACTAAAAAAGCGACTAGCTAGTCACCCGACTATCATAATGTTACAATATATACTTTAGACGGGTGACTAGCTAGTCGCTTCCTTAGTCGGGCTTAGTCGCGATCTCAGAATACCAGCCTAAGAATTTAAACTCATGTGAGTATTTGAAATAAAATTATTTTCGTTTTCAGTTGAAAGATACTTTTCAGGTACAAAGGAGTACTTCCTTGAAATTCATAAATAATTTTGAAAAACGCGCCAAAACTAACAGGCTCTCAGACTTGCACTCATTTTGGTCTCGCTTTCAACTTAAACTTGCATTAGAATAGTTAGGGTCGAAACTGATTCCATGCATTTACGTCAGACAGTGCACTGAGTACGCACTGTCACCGCGTAAGCCGAAAACGCTAATATCAACTTTTGGCAAAAAAAATCAGTAAAAGCTGTTGACATAAACGTACAATATTGTCTTGGTTTCATGTTTATTTTTTGTAATAGTTTTTGTTTTTTAATTAAATTTTATTTTAAAAAGTATTTTTTTAAAGTATCCTATTATGGGATCAGTAAAACTATTTTCTTATCTACATAGGGGCCCGGATTGACTCGGGAACACAGGCCTATAGCTGCATTGTTACGCCACTGCTTATGTTTGAGTGTATTATATGACCGTTGTAGAACTCTCTTCACAACAGCTTCGAGTCGAGCGCAGTTAACTAAACGATGGTCAAATAACTGGTAAAGAGATCTATGGCAATATTTTTAAATAACATGACAAAATGTTTATTAAATGTAAACGTCTCTATTAAATTACATATGATTTGTATTTAACTAGTTTCTAAAAACTATTACTTAAATTTAACCAAAAAATCTGATGTGGCCAGCACATAACCTCTCGCCAGATATTTTACCTGCTTGTACGCATAAAACGAAAAATATTTTTAAATACAAATACATATATTCATGTCTCACTACAAAATAATTATTTTAATATAAATTATGTACAATACATACATTTTCTTTATATTCAATATCCTGTTTTTTTTTCTACTTTCCTTTTCTTTTTCTTTTATTCATTTTTTCGCAAATTCCTTTTATATTCTTTTTTAGGTATATTTTTTTGCGTTGTTGACTTTTTATTTATTTTCATAATCTTCATAATGATGTACAAATATTTTTGACAGTGACATTTATGTGTGAATTACAAACATTTGAATTTCTTGCCTTGAAGTAGTTTGATCTAAGAATTTTTACATCAAATTATTTTATATGCATTTCTTTATCTCTAAATCTATAGAAGATATAATAATGAATTTATATTTATCGAATAAAGAATTTAACGTTCTTTAATATCAGTATTTACATAAATTTTCGATAAATAATATTTAGATGATTCTTTTCTTGTAACTACTACTTCCGGTTGTCCAATTGTTACCAAAACTGACTCGACTCTTCCCATTATTGTTAGATTAAGGAATCCGTAGTTAAAAATGTCTTAAGTCTTATAGTATTTGAGAAATCGTGTATCCAACATCCACACACACATCCACACACACACACACACACACACACACACACACACACACACACACACACACACACACACACACACACACACATCCACACACACACACACACACACACATATCCACACACACATACGGACATCATCGTAAAAATGTTATAATCGGATTCTAGGGATCTTAAAACGTGCTTATTCACTAAAATCTGGATATGCGATTTTTAGCATGAATACAATACCTCTGTTAGCGAGAGGTAAAAAGTTGGACGGGCAATGGCAAAGGCATTTTAGCAGTTAACAAGAGATATTTAGCTAGTTTCTAAAAACTATTACTTAAATTTAACCAAAAAAGTATAATGAAAACCAATGTCTTTAATGTCTTAATCAGTTATATTGTACATTGTCATTTAAAAAGCTCCCCTTCCTCTTTGATTCTTTGAGGAAATCAATATAAACAAAAGTCCCTCATCGGAATCCATTAGTGACATTCTCCAA
Organism: Harpalus rubripes; assembly: GCA_963082715.1. NCBI lineage: Eukaryota > Metazoa > Arthropoda > Insecta > Coleoptera > Carabidae > Harpalus > Harpalus rubripes. The sequence continues at coordinate 27,596,452 of OY720461.1, read as the reverse complement.
GTCGTGGGTTTGATTTATTCCCTCCATTCTTTCAGATCATCTGGCGTGACCGATGGTCAGTCGCACTTCTGACCACTGGGAACTGCGCGGGGGGACGTCAGGGGCCCGCAGTTCCCGTCTTTTGTTGTCCACTCTCATAGGCGACTTGATGATTGAAAGGGGTTCGCGTTTTGTTGCCTTGTTTTTTCATTCGCCAACGGATTTCATCAATGCAGTGAAGAATTGCTTGGAAATTAGATACACACTTATTCAAAGGATACAATGAGTTGGTTAGGTTTTGTGGTGGGACTTGCCTGGTGTACGTTTCAAGTATTGATTAGGATTTTGCATAATGGAATCGAAAAGAAATGAATTGTTAACCGTAATAACATATGGGAAAATATCAGAACAGGAATCTTAAATAATTATTTATGTATTAAGAGCATAATTAAAAGATCGGGAATGTTTAAAGCCCGACGCGTAGCGGAGAGTGCTATAATTTTGATTATGCCCATGGTACATACAACGTTTTATTTTATTTTAGTTCTCGAATTTCAATGATTCAATAGGTAAATATAATTTGTATATTCGTTATCGTACTGGCGTTGTAAATTATTGTAAGTATGCTGTGGTTTCTACGTAATTTGTTGGTGTTGCTAAATTGTTTAATATGAACAATTTTAATTCTGTGTCAAAAGTAAATGACAGATATCGGTTCTTCAAAAGAAATATCGGACGTATACGGGAAAGGATACGAAAGTTTTGCGAGTAGCGGTGTTCAAAAAATATGATTTATCGCAATTGTTATGTTGTTTAACATTTATCCGTAAACCACAAATTTAATTTACTAGAATAGCTGTTTCCTGGCAACTATATAGGCCCTCGGGCAATAAAAGCCAAATTGCGCCCGCGAATAAACAAGTTTTTGATTCCAAAATGAAATAAAACGTTATCTGTAAAGGCTTATTCACAGCACTGAAATTATACTTAGAAATTATAATTATATTTAAAAAATATAATTAAAAATTATACTTAAAAATGACTGTCTTAAAACAGTTAAATATATGTTAACTTAAAAATACAATTTATAATTAATGTATTGTGCCGTACTTAAAAACTCATACTTACTGCCGCCTGATAAGCAAGTAATGCAATAAATTGTTATTTTAATACAATCCTTTTTCATAAATTTATATTATTTATATCCATATTGAGCAAATTATGAAAAATTTGACATGACGTGACATATTCTGTCATTTTTTTGTTCAATCTAATTGGTCCACTTATAATTATAATTATAAATTATAATTATAAGTAAAATATATGAAGTTTGCATAAAATCCTTAATTTAAGTTAAGTTAAATTAATTTCATTTCTAATTTGAAGCTTTTGAACGCTGATATTGAATGTATTGACATAAACTTATATTTATAAGCATAATTATAAGTGCTAATTATAATTTCGCCTAATTTCAGTGCTTTTATTTTAAATTTACTAAATTTTTTAATAGACAAATACCGACTGTATCACAAGCCATAAGCGTTTAACATGGGAAAACAGTTTTTCCTTGCGCAAAAGTGGACTGTTAATTTTAGACAATAATACTTCATAATATTGTAATAATTCTGACAGGTGAAACGCGAATACATTTGTTGAGTAATTTTGTTTTAATTCCATGGCTAATATTATAAAGAAATAACTTTTTCCAACACTATTTTGGAAACTACAAAAAATTCCACAACTAAAAACTATGTTGGAATCAATATTATTCCAACAAACCGTGTGGTATAATTCCGTATGCCGTTTGGAATAATTCCATACGGCTTTCGACAAATCAGAATCTGTTTAGCCGTATATTAGCGCGGAATATCAATTATCTTGTTTCGGTTGCCATGGTTATGACTCTTTGTTTTATATTTATTTATTTCTGAATTCGCGTTTGACGTTTTGAACTTTTGAACACTTTTGCAGTATTCTGTTAACTTTTACAGATTTTTGAAGATTTTTAGAGCAGTAAGGTTATCTAAATAATAATAAATTACTTAGAAAATTAACTAAATTACATTTTGCAGAGAAAAATGTCAAGTGGCAATGAAGATATAGATATAGAATGTACGCCACCAGAAATAAGGCAACTTGCAAGTGATACAATGGACCAGTTATTACGAAAAAAAGCAAAAGAAAAGTATAAATGCTGTTATTATAAACAATTTATGGACTGACGTCAAAAAAATATTTGATGGTTATGATAATTGTTATAACCAATCAATATTTTTTTTGTATAATTTCTAATATCTTGTTGCAGAAAGTATAGTATAAAACACGTTTGAAATGGCATAATCCACACTCGCAAACCGTAGTCCTTGCCTTCGGCTTGGACCACAAACTTTTTGCTCGTGTGGAATATGGGCCATTCCATTACTTGTTGTAGAATATACTATTTTACCTTCTGTCACCTTTAGGTAAGGAAGGTATTGTCTTTGGTAAAAAATTCGGCAATGAGTTTTTAATCAATAAGTACGTTTTAGTGTCCATAGAATACGATTTTACTATTTTTTGTATGGATGTATGTATGCATGGTATGTGTGTGTGTGACGATTCTTTCGGATCGCATAACTCCAAAACCACCGTTCCAAAATTATAATTTTTGCGTATTCCTCGAGTTTTCATCTATACGAACAGGTCATTAGGTTTTAGTTATAATTGGTTAACCGGAAGTACCCGCATTTGAAGTTTTTAACAGCTTTTCTTGAAAAAACGCTGTTAAATATCAGTTTATCACATTTAATGTTATCATAAATGTTAAAGAATATTTTATTTATTATACAATTTGATTGCATTAGGTATACTTCATATTCAATGGATATAGAGTTAAAAAATTATGAATATACTAAATTTTATAAAGCAGCTAGTTATGCTATAACCATGAAAACATGCTACTAGATTAAGAAAATTCTGATTGACAGTCAATATCAAGTGCAATTAACATAGTGTTATATAAAATAGGTATACATAATTTTTTTTAAGTAAAATATACATAATTTTTTTATTTAAAATATGTGAATTTTTTTAATGTAAAATATACATAAAAAATCTGGTGTGGCCAACACAATACCTCCCGCCATTCAGCCCGAGTCACAAAAAAGATTAATTTTGACAGTTTATTTCATAAAATATAGTCTAATCTAATCCAAGTAACTATCTTTTTTTTAAACTCCTCAACAGGATTAAATTCCAGTTACAGAGTGGGTTCACATTCACACACATCCATGCCTTAGCTGGATTTGAACCCAGAGCCCCGAGGGCACTCATAACATAAGGCATTGCTCTAACCATTGAGCCACCAGAGCTATAATAAAATGAAGATTAAATTTTAAATACCGGGATAGAATAGAATTCACTAATCCAAAAATAAAGATTAGCTGTTAAACATATTTGTGAATCGTTAATTTTTATTAATCTAATCTAAATACATACCTACATATTTACTTATGCTGGAAACTGTATTAAATTCCTTTTCTATTGTTCTATTTACTTTTTTCTTTTTAAAACGTTACTAATATTATTTTTAAATGATTATTTCTTTGATAGTGACATTTATCTCTCAGTTACATACATTTGAATAACTGCGTTTTGTTTGTTTAAAGCGTAGACTCTGGGATTTAAATTATAGGTAATTTTATAAATTTATCCATAAAATTTATAGAAAAAGTATTAATGTAAATCTATAGAAAATTTAATAATCTTTAATTTTGAGCTTCTAATAAAGTGCCATTTCCGGTTTTCACCAAAATCTAATGGGCTCTTTCTATTACAGAAAAAATTCGAAATACAAAGTATCAAAATTTTCTGAATGATAGTATTTGAGTTAGAGTGGAGGATCCACACACACATACACATTACACACAGATATCATCGTGAAAATATTAATATTGGATTCTAGGGACCTTAAAACGTGGTCATTTACCAAAATCTCGATATGCGATTTTTAACGATCCCTATACCTTCTTTACCAAGGGCAGCGGGATGTAAAAATACAATTTTTGTTGGGTTATGCGACCCTGAAAGTCCGAAAGATGGCACCAATGATCTATAGGGTCAAGCTGCGAAAACTATCTCAAAGCTATCTGTACCATTAAAATGCAAGTACAATTGTCACTCACGTTCCACGTAGAGGAAAAGGAACTCATATAAAATCTTTGACGTTTATCCTCTATTATTTTTGCACATTATTGTTCTTTCATGAGCAACTTGCTGTTGTTCACGGCGTTAATTTAAATTTCCTCTGTATTTATCACTCGCACTTGTTTCTTGCGAGATGGTATCGTTCGAAGACGAACGACAAACGACGATCATGTGCATAAGGCATGAAGTCCACAACCTACTGTACACGTTTTGCCCATCCGTGGAATACAGAGACACTCAGAGCGTGAACAAATTATAGTTTTCATTTTTACACGAGTCATCCAACTCGACTCGAATGCACTGGAGAGCACTTTACTGGAATGCCACATCTGATTTTATCTGATTTTACTGCGATGGAAATATGGACGCTAATTTTTTGGTTCAGAGGGAAAATTGTTGTTGAAAACGAAAAGATTTATGCAAAATATGATACAATAACTGTACTGTTTTTTATTGTCATATATATATATATATATATATATATATATATATATATATATATATATATATATATATATATATATATATCAGCTTCTAATAAGAATATATTGAATTTGTTCGTAATTTCATTTCATTTTGGTATGCTTCAAGATTTAAGATATTGTAGATTGAAATGACTTTACCAATGCCTGAGAGAGATTTCCTAATGGAAGCAAATAAAATGCTCGGATACGGTCAACTAGACGATACTAAGGCATTAGATTAGTTTATGGTAAGCTATGCACAAAGCAGTGAGCAATTATCTATTAATCTAAATTGATTATTTTCTGACGTTTCATAAAACCAATGAAATGCTTCATTGTATGTCACGTGTCTGCGTTTTAACCAATCCTGTCATTATTATACAGAGAATATAGCTCTATTGATTATTCCCTGGAATAAACCCTGTAGCTTTTATTTTTGTTAACATATGTCAGATAGGAATAAATAAGTAAAATGAGGAAGTGCCGTTTCTGATCAAGAAATAAACCAAAAAAATATATAGAAACCACTTCTAGAAGTACCATAATCAGTACATAAAATATAATTCCTGATTATTCATATTTAGTTTGCTTTGTCAAAGTTGTGTTTTAGTGTGGTTTTAGTTGTCAAAACAGATTTGCCTACTATGCCATGCAAATATATGAAGCTATAGGACATCCAGCCAGTCAAAGAGTTTACGTCATAAATATAATATCACTAGAAACAATGACGTCATGTTTAAGTTTACATGAGCATGTAAAACGGATTAAAATATGATCTGTGGGTTGCCTCCATAAATACAAATCATTGTTACGGGAAGAAATAAGTTATTATACATCGATTACGATGACTTAAGCTTCAAGTCATTGATTTCTGAACCACAAAATAACATGTATCTCTGTCTTACTTATGTTGTATGTGAATATGTAAGACAAGTTCGCGTGAGGAATAATTTGGTGTATGAAGAATGTATGGTTAGGCAGAACGTTGTTAAGAGAGTAGGAATGAGCCAGTTAAGATGGTTTGGTCATGTGGAGAGAATGAAGAGTGAACGGCTTGTAAAGCGTATATATCTTGGTGAAATTGAGGGTGTTCGATTGCGTGGCCGTCCAGTGTGTAAATAGATGGATGTGATTGATAAGGTGCAAAAGAGAGAAAGTTTCCGAGTGAGAAGAGAAGAAGAGCGTGTATGAATGCGATTATGAATGTGGCAGAGGCGAAAGAAGTGTGCTTAGACAGGAATGTGTGGCGAAGGATGATTGTTTTGTAACTATTACTGTGGTCCGGTTGCGGTATTTTGCTACCGAAAATCGATCACTTTAATATGTTGAGAGAGAAATATTTGTTGTATGGTGTCAGGTTAGTAAGAATGTTGTTGAAAGAGAGAGTGATTATTTTGGTGGTTGATATTATTGTTATTGTGTCGGGTTTGTGCTAACCCACTAAGTGGGAAATGCGTGATTTTATGTATGTAAGTATGTCTTACTTATGGTTTCCTTCAATCTTTCTTCGATAGGTATGTCTATGTCTAATAGCTTCATCTTTATTTTATTACCACATTTAGTGCCCTTATGGCTCATCCTGTTTACGTTAACTGTCGCGAAGTTGCATTTTGGTTTAAAAATGTAAAATATCTGAAATATAGGTTTGACATTTTATATGTGTCATTGTTATGTTTATAATTTAGTGGTGATATTTACATTTTCTTACAATGATTTTCGTTCTTCGGTAAGTATAATCTTAGAAATAATCGTAAAATGGAGTAGAATTATAATTTAAGATTGGAATAATCCATCCAAAAATCACAAAAACTGAATCTCAATGCAGGTTGAGAAGAATACTGTAGACATATAATATTTAGTAATATAAATAATAATAAAAAAATCTGATGTGGCCAGCACATTACCTTCCGTCAGTTCTATGTATTTTGTACAAATTTCATACAGAAAGTTCCTTGCTAAATATTCTATTTTTTGTACATTACCTTCCAGCAGTTGCATGTATTTTATGCAAATTTCATACAGAAAATTATTATTTTCTGACGTTTTCTATATATCGTGTAATGTATCTGCAGAAATGAAAGATTTATTATTATTATTATTATTTTTTTTACATTACCTTAAAGCAGTTGTATGTATTTATACAAATTTCATACAGAAAGCAAAAGATTCTATACCTATTTCCAGTAAAATTATAAGACAAACACACTATGTCAATTTCACTTGACACTGACATCTTTCAATCAAAATTTTCTTAATATAGTAGCTGTTTCCACAGCTATGGCTACTTTATGAAATTTGATTTCTTCATAATTTTTTAACTCTATAACCATTTAATATTAGGTATAAAATGCAATCAAATCGTATAGACAATAAAATGTTCTTTAATATTTATAATAACATTAAATGTGAAAAAATGATATTTAACATAGTTGTTTCAAGAAAAACTGTTAAAATCTTCAAATGAGGGTACTTCCGGTTGTGCAATTCTAACCAAAATCTAATCAGCTCTTCGCATGGATGTAACGAAGAGAAATACGAAAGAATGATAATTTTTAGAATTGTAGTATGGAAGTTATCGTAGACGAAAATTTTGTTACACACACACACACACACACACACACACACACACACACACACACACACACACACACACACACACACACACACACACACGGACACACATACATACATACATACACACACACACACACACACACACACACACACACACACACACACACACACACACACACACACACACACACACACACACACACACACACATACAGACATCATCGTAAAAATAGTAAAATCGTATTCTAGGGACCCTAAAACGTGCTTATTCATCAAAAACTCACCACCGAATTTTTTGACCAAAGACAATACCTTCCTTACCTAAAGGTGACGGAAGGTAAAAATAATCAAACTTCATTTTACAAAAATTAACAAAAATTTACTTAATAATAATAATATTTCCACATGTAATTATTTCTATTAATGATTTCAAATACAAAATAATAATAGAAAAACTAATGAAATACCGTTAATAAAATATATTTAAAAATATAATGATAATTTCAAAAATCCCTAAACGATGACGTAAACCCATTGACTGGCTGGATACCCTATAGTAAATTATGACAATAGATAGCATTACAATAGCATAAAAGGCTAATTCCGTTGTTTGAAACAAATTTGTGGATCAAAAAATAATCTAATTATGAGCTTTCGTGACTATTGCCTGGCAACAAGTTTTCGAAAAATCTGTCAAATTATTTTCAATTTATTCTCACTCTCTTGTTATATTATTACTGATAATTGTTCATTTGCACAGAAATTATAAGTAGACTTAAAAATAAGCTAACAACTTGACAGATAAACCGTTAGACATTTGTTAATTTTTGTCTCAATTTCTGCCGTTACGAAGCAAGTAAAATTAATTTTGCTAATTGATTCAGATGGAGAATTTTATATTCTACAACTTTTACTTGAAGTTTTTTTTTACCTAAAATAATTAGACAAGCAGAAAATTACAAAAGTTTGATTTTATATATTAAAAACCCATGTTTTGGGGTGTTCGAGTCACTCTTACAACAAACTTCCAAATATAACTATTTTCCGTATTTAAGCTTCCTGCATTCATATAACGAGTTCATTAGATTTTGGGTAAAATTGGATAAATGGAAGTGATACTTTACTTGAAGCCCATACCAGTTTTTAATGAAAAACTATATTAAAATAGAATCCAAAACATTTCAATTTTAATATTTGAGACTTCTATATCATGGAAAACAACATATTAAATTTTTGCTAAAATTAATCGACCAGAAGTAATACTTTACTTGAAACTCTGAACAGATTCTCGTGAAAAATTGATACAATCGAAAACTTTTCAAATTTGGTATTTAAGACTTTTATATTAATAAGAATGACGTTAAATTTTTTCTAAAATGATAAATCGGAAGTGATACTTTACTTGAAGCTCTGAACAAATTTTCGTGAAAAATAAATTGACACAATCCAAAAAATTTAAAATTTGGTATTTAAGACTTTTATATTAATGAGAACGACATATTAGATGTTTTCTAAAATTGATAAACTGGAAGTACTACGTTACAGGAAGCTATAAAAAGATTTTCTTGAAAAAATATATTAAAACATGATCCTAAACTTCTCAAATTTGGTATTTAAAACACGTGTATAATTTGAAACAACATTAGTTTTTGACTATACCTATATGATAAACCGGAAGTGGTACTTAATTTGGAGCTCTTAACAGATTTTCGAGGAAAAACATAATAAAATATAATCCAAAATTTGATATTACAGACTTTTCTATTTATTGGAACAACAAATTAGATTTTGTTTACGAACGATCAACCGGAAGTGATACTTTACATAAAGGTCATTGCTATTTCAAACATGGAATTGACGGGATGTCATGTGTTGGCCACATCAGATTTTTTTATAGTCTATTTACTGACATAGACAAAATTTTGTTCAATCTCTATCTTTGTCAATTTTCTTCGATTCTAATAGTAAATGGCCTCTTTCTTAGTTGAAGATCGGACCCATGTTGATTAAGCCTTTTTACTCATTTTGGTCAGTACTATGCCTTTTCATTTTTTCTCCGAAGTATGATTACACCCTGTATTAGCAAACAATTTTGCAATTGTCCTTTTATAAATAAAACATTTAAAATCAACGATCAATACCATAATCTTTTCTTTATCAGAAATGATATTCCTGATATTGCCTCCATCCTTATAAGGTGTTCGCTCGCATCTTGCAGTTAATTTGAGGCGGTGAAGTGCTGAACACAGTTGCTTTGCCGGAGCAGATATCGTTTCGCCCCTGTAAAATATTGCAATTTGAAAACTCGCTCTCTAACTAACGAACAATTCCCAAATGGGAGTTCGCACGTCTATATATCTTAACGAACCGGTAAAGCGCCCCATATTGTACCGGTTCACATCCACGGGAAAGATATAAGACAGTGGCTCCTGCCTAAGTTACAGCAGGGAACCAATTTCAAAGTAGCTCTTAAAATAACTACAAAATAAATAAAAATACTGCGATGTATTTCAATTCAAAGAGCGGATCTAAGTGCCATTTTTATGTTTTATTCAATATAAATTATTTTAAACGGAACAAACTAAACTATTATTCACGAAAGATGACTATTCAAGGTCATTTGTGAGCCGTCTGATATAATATTACTTGCAGATAATTTCATTGCATTTCGTAAACATAGGCGTGCAACATGAAATATTTATGGACACATTTTAACAGAAAAAATAAGAGTAAATTATTTGAAAATTATGTTTCTTTCTAAATAATGTCTTTCTGAAAGATTTATATTTTTCTCTTATGTTTTTGCAAAATACAAAAACATAGACTTAACTTATAAACCAAAGAATAATAATTTGATTTAAACGTCAACGCCACTGGGTAAATATTAGCACAGAAGGCAGTGTAGTAAATAATTAGGTATCTGTAAATCTACGACACACGTCATTATTATTTATAGTGTGTTAGAAAGTAATGCCACTATTTACGTATATCTGTCACACCATATAAATTAAATAGACATAGGTCAAATAATCTTTCTCTTTCTAATACAAAATGTTGCTAAGCTACTACTGTAAAGTGGTGTGTATTCTTTCTTCGAAAGAATAACCTTGAATAGTCATCTTTCGTGAACAATGGTGTACGTATTTTCTCTTATTAATGTTCCATGAGTTTTAGAGTATTTATTTTCTTGTTTTGCAGCAGCAGCAAATAATTGTTCAATTGAACAAATATTGCAAATAATAATAAGAATAAACTAACCTAACTTTACAGATCGATCGTCAAACATTTGTTTTTAACTGGGATGAATTAGGGGCTGAAATATTGGAGAAACTAGTTCTATTGGATGTCGATTTTGTCTTTATTTTGCATTTTCTCGCTCTGGAACTGATATCAATCGACTCTAGATGGACTCAAAAAGTATAATAAATTCATATAATTTTCACATTCACGTGTTCTATGGACGAATTATCATTGACTCCACTCCTTGTACGGTGCATTTTTCATTGATTTTATGAATCAAAGCTATAAAGTTACGAATACTTTTTATTGCGACCCTCTCGCGAGATATCTCGACTTGAATTTTAAACTGCAATCTCGCTTTCGTTCTTGTCTCGCATAATGCAACGAGACAAGACGAGAGAGAGTACTCTCGCCTCGTCTTGCATTACTACTTCAAACCTTTAAAAATGACGTGTTGTTTTCACTCTGACTACTTTGATTTTTAAATAATTCTTTATTGAAATAAATAATTCTTAGTAGTCCATCTCGAAGTGCTTTTACAATTGCAACAAGCACATTAGAAAAGAAATTTTTGCAGATTACGATACATTGCAACCTTATTAAGTGGTAACATATGGTATAATACTTATATAACACTTGTAGCATTTTAAATGTTGAAGTTTTATATTAGGCAGTGCCAGTCGCCACCCTGTATAAAAATGTAGAAAAACCTCTATATCCATATTTTTTTTAATGGGTGCCTGTAAGTTATGTATTTTACTTTCGCCGATATCTCAAAGGTTTTATGTATATAGAGTTAAAATCAATTCTCGTTTAAGTATGTACTTACTTATATGTATAATTATGCAATAGATATGTTCCTACTTCAAAGTAATAAATAATTATTAAACATGTACAAAGTAATGTTCATTTTTTCTGAAGAAAAATTTCTTTCGCAAAGTAATTATAGTATAAGTCATAAATAAGATTTATAATGTGGCTACTGAATAAATTATACAATTTTAAATCCGGTTGAATTGCTAATTTCCATTAAAATAAAAGTAAATAATTTCAATTTAATGTGGAATAAAATACAAAATGATTAGATCTCAGTAAAAACTGTTTATTACACACTTATTATTGCAAAGTTTGTATAAAATTAAATAGCGAGATATGTAAATTTATATAAATATACAGATTGCTTAAACATTAAAGAAAATTTTTATACAATAAATCTGATGTGGCCAGTATAATACCTCACGCCAATTAATTTTTATTAATTTAAATAAAGTCCGTTTCCACGACTTGATCCCCACGTCATCAATAGTAAACATAGGCGCTTTCTTTCTAGGGGGAAAATGAACTGATCTTACCCCGTACTGAACTGAACTGAACTACCCCAGAAAAGAACAGTATATTTTTTAAAATAAGAAGTAAAAGATAAAAACGTATATAGCATTATTTTTATAGTATAATAATATGCTAAATTTTCTTGTATTTATAGTCTGTTGTATATATGATTTGATTTTGACATATTAAATTCTTTTAGCTTTGAGTAAGAGGCATATTTATTCCTGTGCTGAAATATGAAGCGAAAACTCAAATAAATTGTTCCTCTACTAGAACTATTAACATTTTAAAAAATTCAACACAACACAAACTTACTTGCAATATTAACCTGTACTTTAAAAAAATAATTATTGAAATTTATTAGTATTTGACTTTAATTTTATGGGAAATTCGAGAAATGCTGTTTTGCCTATAAAATCAAAGTCAAATATTAATAAATTTCAATAATTATTTTTTTTAAATGTAGGTTAATATCGCAAGTAGGTTTGGGTTGTGTTGAATTTTTTAAAATGTTGATAGTTCTAGTACAGGAACAATTTATTTGAATTTTCGCTTCATATTTCAGCACAGGGGTAAATATGCCTCTTAAATATGGATGTATTTCTTATGGTAATGAAACATGATATAACATTTCAAGCTAATTTATTTCTTCTATTCATGTCATTTTAATATGAAATACTTAACAAAAAAGACAAAATACATAGCTGTCAGTCATATTGACGTGACATTGACATTCGGAATCAGTTAAGGATCTAATTAAAGAATTAAAAAAAAATTAAGGTAGATACGTGCTACTCGGAGTTGATATTCTTGATAAAAAGAAAACGGCTCGTATGTTTTAAATCGCCAGAGGAGGGAGAGAATTGATGACGTCATATTGTTACCGTGGTTTTGTTATAGGGATTTATGGGTCGATTCTGTTCACATCTGTAAGTCTTAAAGTCGTAAATCTGTAAAAACCTGGCAAAAGCGCATCCATTTTTGTTGATTAATATAAAATTATACATAAGAGTGGCAGGGTTCGTTACGATTTTGTTCATTATTTACAAATTTACAGATCTGCAAGATTTATACAGATGTGAACAGAATCGACCCATTAATTTTCTAGTTTAATATAAGGTGGGGTATGACAGGACTTTGTCATGTTTGACATTTTCAATATTTTATTGCAATAATTTTATTGTTCGCTAATATAACATATACCTATTGTGTGAATATTATTATTCATCAAAATTCGAAGTGACACTAACATATTTCGTAATTGAATAATTATGATGTACTTGATGTAATGTCAAAACTGGTACAAATTGACAGTATGACCTATATTAGCCGTGTTCCTTCGGTCTGTGATTCATAATCTGAATGATAAAAGTGATCATGATTAAGAAGAATAATGTTTTTACGTTTCTTATTCGTTATTCCCACTTTCTCATTTTGTGATCACTAGACAATCTTCCCCCTTCCCTTCAGAATCAACCTTTGTGAGTGATTCACATGGATTCAGTTCAGAACAAATTGAAAATATAATATTTCGAGCGTAGAAATTTACGAATGTGGGGTTTGTGGCATCAAGGGATATAAGATTTTTCTACAAAAGCGTGTAATGAACCACATAAAGATTTGTTTGAAATAAACATACTTCTTATTCCTTACCAAGAACATTATTTTTTACTTCAATATCCATTTTTAATTCTGACTATAATACTCGACAGTTGATTATTTATAAAATAAAATAGGATAATTTGCATTAGTTTGCATATGACATTTGACAGATTGTATTGTTGTTTTCTTGATATAATTTTTAAATCCTGTTTCAAAAGGATCACGATTAAATTAATCAAGATTCACAAAATCACAATCACAGCCCGAAGGAACACGGCTATTGTGTCAGTTTCGTTATTCATCAAAATTCGAAGTATAAATACTTATTTAGAAGTAATAAAGTAATTGAATAAATACGATATAAGTATGATGGATGAAATATACCTCTTTTTATTGTCCAAAAGCAATATGTTGCAATAATTGTCGGAAATCTTAGAAAAACCGTCTTTGCAATAGCAAAATGCAAAATATGTATAATCCCAAGAATTAACATAATTAACAACACGCAACGAAGCACAAATTATTATTGACACCAAAATCACTTTAATCACATGAATGACAGAATAACATGAATATTAAAATATTTCAAATATTTGAAAATGACACTGAGATAGCTCATACCCTTCTGAAACACCGACGACAATGAGAGCGAATAAAAATCTCATATATGCCATGTGTGTACGACAAAGATGCTAGATAAAAGTTTAGTAATACTTGCATCAGAAATTGATGACGTGAGGATTAATTCGGAGATTCAGAGTGTATATATTTACTAATGCTGTATTAAATTCTTTTGCAACTCATGTTAGTTGGGCCCGTTAACATTTTCAACAAACAAATTATAAAACCTATGCAAATGGTGAGAAATTTCTACAAATTTCTTTTGACTAGTTTAAAGTATAGATTTTAAACTTACAAAAAATGAAGTATTCCGCCATTTCATATTGAGTTACATCGCCTTTATTACAAATACCAGGTATAATTCTATTAGAGATTGGATCCCTATGTCCTACACATTTTTCAGTGAGTATTGTCCCATATGTCTTGCAAGGTGTGTTTTACTGTACGTACTAGATTTTTACGAAGTTGGTTTTCATTGTGCCAAAATTACAAGGTCTGGATAGAAGCTAAATCTGGCCTATAGATGACTCTTAAAATACCGGTCGAAATATTATCACCAGTCATTCGGCCCACAGTTTTTTTTATTTTTAATTAATTTATTTTTGATAGTGAAATTAATTTCTTGTCAATTAAAAACATTTGAAAATTGATTTATTGATTAGGTATTTTATAAATTCATATTTTAATATTTTTTCTTTAAAGCAACTATCATTATTAATTTGAAATGATTAGTTTTTGCACAGAAACATTTATATTTTAGATACACACATTTGAGATCTGAATTGTGTACCCAAGGAGTTATGCTCAAATTAAGATACCAGAATAAAAAATACGCTTTTTAGGTTATTTATGATTACAGAATGACAGTTGTCAGCTCCAGCAGCTACCTTCAGTCCATGCATAATGAATGAGATGTTTAGTAGCTAACTTCATGCCATGTCCAATACGATCGAAACCACAGCTCATCAAGTAAAAAAGTATTAATGCATATTTGTAGTAAATTTAATAATTATATATGTTTAAATACTTTTTATCGTGAATATCAGTTTACAATGTGACATTTTACACTTTTAAAGACAGTTAGCTGTCAAAAAATTGCACTTTTAATGTCAATCGGAAAAAAATCTAAATGTAGTTCTGGTTATCCGATTAATATCAAATTCTAATGGGTTCTTTCCATATTGGAATAGAGTAGAAATACAAGATTTTAATATTTTCTGTATGATCGTATTTGGGTTAGAGTGGTAACCGGATCTACAGTCACACACACATACATATATACATACACCCACAGATATTCACCCCAATTCTGTAAGAAAGTTGTTAAGTCTTAGCAACATTGCTATAGCAAATAACCAATAATAATTCCGAACACAAAATAAAACTTGAAACTGACAGGCTTTGCAATTGTTTCTATTGGTTAAAATTTTTAGCAACGTTGCTAAGTCTTAACAACTTTCTTACAGAATTAGGCCGATTATCGTGAAAATTTTTTGGTTAAAAAGTTATCCAATTGAATCTATTTCTGATCACGTGTGCGAAAGTAACCAATCAAAACAAACTTACACTGATAATTACCCTAAGACAATTATCACTTATGTCACTAAGTTGCTAAGTAACAAACACTTTTTGACAGATAATTAAAGATTAATTGTTTTAATTTGAAAATGTTATTTTCACGGTATGGCAGTGAAAATAACGATTCAATTAATAAAATTATTACTATTAAAAGTTTGTATAATAAAACTGGACATGTCTTGTCTTCTCGTGTCAATGTCAATCTTATTATCGTTACACAGTTGACGCTGAACATATTCATAGACACTACTGCCATCTATAAGGGTGATTTTATAATTAAATTTTACTAAATACAAATTCATCGTAAATTTAATTAAAATTGCAAAAAAAATTATCACAACTACCTCAAGCACGTTGCTTTTAGGTAACATCCCTCCGCCTTCGGCGTCGGGCGGTTACCAAGCAACGCGCTTTCGGTAACTGTCATAAAATTATTTGGTAATTATCAATATCCTCGGGATATTATAACTGAAAATAATCAAATTGGATTCTATGGACCTTAAAACTGGTTTATTTACCAAAATCTCGATATGCAATTTTTAATACGATTTCTATATATCACTCTTACTTCCGGTGGTGCGAGTTAAAAAAACAATGAATGACAATCATTTTTTAATGCGCCGTATAAAATAATTCCAGCACCCTCAAGTACTTTTTGTGCAAATCTATCAGGGCCCTTAAGTACATTTAAGAAGATAATCATTACAAACAACCACGGAAAAAACGTTGCAATAAAAGCCCTTAGCCTTGGCGAAGGACAATAAGTACACATCTCGTGAAGGGTTGCTCTTGCTCTTCTATGAAAATATACGATCAGGGCGTAGTGTTAATGTCCCTATTTAAAGTGTACATTTAAAACAAAGAGCCCGGCACATGTGTCGGGAAAAAGGGCTGCGCTATCGATAATTCACCGGAATTATTTTCGGGGTTGATCTCAAGAACAATGGGGAAGATACTGCTCCGCGCTTAAAAAGGGTTGAAATGTGAGTTTGGACCCTTGATTAGGATAGGGATAGGGGTTGATGCTGATGCTCAAGCATCACAGATCAATAGTTTACTTCAGAACGAGATAAACGAATTTGGGATGGAACGAAGGGCTTGCATGTTAACCAGAAGGATAATTGGCTGTCATGTTACTTCTTCAGGAAGGAAGTCATCACGAATTGGCCCGAACAACCCCTATACAGAGACATACATAAAAGAAAAACCAACAGTAAATAAATAAATAGCGTAGGTTCATAGGAACGTATAAAAAAACCCTGTGATACAAAACCCTGTAATAAATCGGAAAGAAGTCAGAAAAGGGCTGCTGCAAGAATTTTTATATACCTACCTTCTAAGTATTAAATTTAAAAAGATATCATTATTTAAATAGCCTCAAATTTGAAAATATCACCAAATATCTATTAGATATTTAACAATTAATTTTTGAAATTTGGATAATATTTTGAAAAAGTCACATGATCTGAAATAGAATGTGATGTCACAACACATACATCTTTATCGGCTCCAATTGGTCCTTTATAGTGTCAATTCTTTGTGTTTTATTACAAATGTTATGATAAATATATTGTCAAAGTTGTCAAACAAATGTCAAATTTTTGAGTTTGATTCTTGTTAGATAATACAAAATTCAATATAAAATGAATAATTTACAGTATCGTATTGTGCCTTCTTGCAAAAATGCGCTGGGAACAAACCAACTATTGAATTTATAAATATGCCTAAAGATGCGAAGAAAAGAAAATTGTGGCTGGAAGCAATAGGTCGAAGAGCTGATGGTTGGGTTTTTACATTTTATTTTGCCTTAACTCTTTAACACACCTTATTTCGGCAACTGTAAAACAGTCATTTTCTGATATAAATTCAGCCATCATCCAGCTTTCGATTTTCGGTAAACTGTCCGACTTAGCTTGAGTGTATTCTGTATTCATTATTACTCATTTATAATGGAAAATGTCAACGTCAAATGTCAAATTAGAAGTTTGTTATTAACATGTGACAAACTATCGCCTAATGATACGTTTATTTATCTAAATAACAGAAATAAATGTAGGTGATGGAAAAACAGTTTTTCTATTGGCTGTGAATGACGTAATGTATGTGCTTCTACAACACACAGGAGGGGGGGGGTTGTTTTTAATGACTATTTTTGGCGCCAATATTTTTTTGTATTTAATTATTTACGAAAATAACAACAAATTATTAAAAAAATATTTGTTAATAAGAAAAATATTGCATAAACTTTCATTTAAAATACTTTTTGAAAAATGTGAAACAGGCTCATTATTCTGTAGGCAAACAAATGTGTATGTTTTTTTTTTCTTTGCGAATTATGTACGATGTGCTTGTAAGGCCTGGTTTAACCAAGTATAAATTAACATGCGGTTATGAAATATGGAGTTAAAAGTAACATGTCTGGTTACCACCGTAAACGTTTTTCCACACAAGTGGAAACTGCATGCTAGCTAACCCAAAGTTTTTGGTTATTTTTATAAGGTTGATACAATTTTCTCATTGCCAATCTTCTTTGTACACAGATATTGGTAATGATGAAATATTTGCACCGTGCGGGCGCTTACCAGGCGTCACCTCACGGGCACTCATTGCTGGCGTGGAGAGTGCACCACAGGGGTCAATTTTGTGCCATTTAAAATTCTAAATATTTGGCGTCGGTCGGGCTCGAACCCGGTTCCCCAGATTCGCGACCTGACACTCAAGCACGCGGCCATCCGACCTCATAAATTTGTAGAATAAAAACTCTTATCGATTTAAACCATTAATTATGCTATTTATTTATCCGTTTCATGTCAAGTGCCTTCTTCAACTTTTTCTATATCTATAATATTTTGTGGCAACAGGCAGCCCAAATCTTATAACTCCTTCCGACTATATTCTTCGAATTGATGTGGCCTATGTCGAAATATCATTGCTGCCCTTATTGACACCTCATTATCGTTATATGCATTTATATCATACGAATTCATAATTTGATAATTATTAAACATTAAACAATGTTACTGTCAGGCACAAAATTAAAGATTAATTCATATTACCAAGTTAACATGTACTTTTTCTAGATGTTAAGATACCATGTACTTTAGCTTGAGGTTATGGATAGCATGGAATGGAAAAACATTTTTTTTACACACACATGAACTTAACCGCATGTTACTTCTTAACATGAAAATGGTAAAACCGGGCTATAGTATGATAATGCTTATGTTAATGTAATATGTATTCATGAAATAAATTGTGAAAAATTGTCAGCCATCGGGATTTGAACCCGAGACACCTATCTTGCCGGGATAGTGCTCTAACCAACTAAACTATTGGCTGCTCTCCTCTCGATGGCTGAACAATCTTTCACTTTTAAAGTCGTATAACTTCTGAGGATATCGTCACACATTTTAATATGTATTCATTTGTTTTCAAATGCTGGTAGTCCCTGAAGAAAGAATAAGGTGTACGAGCCCAAACTCATAATAGTTCGGCCGATTTAGGCTTGATCTACATTAGTGGTACAATGACAGTAAGATGACGGTACAATAACGGTACAATGACGGTATGTCAATTACATGAGGCATTTACATTAGACGGTACAACGACGGTACGAACATAGTAAAATACCATGACAATATAGTTTTGTCTTTTATATATTATGACGGTTTGCGGTGCATATGTCATGTTTGATATAAAAGTAGAAAATATCGTGCAATGTTTAAAAAAATTTCAAATACCGACTTGGCTATAACTGTCCTTCGTCTTGTTGAAGAAGAAAAAAATGAAGAAAATCCAAAAAACTTCACAAAACAATACTATTTTTTATGTACTTTCTGCAATAATCTGTAGTGTATATTTTACGTTTTTGCTATAAGCAGAGAACTTTTGTTGAATAATGTATTTGTATAATCATTTCTTACTTTTAGCTCATTTTGACTACATTTTGGTTTAAGTAAAAGACAAATATGAAAAAGTCAAAAATATATCAGATGTCAATCACGTACTAGCATATGTTTACTTCCATTCGGCTGATTTTGGCATGAACGTCAACTATCAAGAATCTATGACAGATGTTTGCGCTTTTATTTAAATTTTTGTTCCATGACATCAATGATTTTTGCAAAAATGTTATTGTTTTCGATTATTTTTACGGTTCCGGATATTGGAAAATTATAAGCAATCGCATATTCGGATACAGTATTTTTTTCGGTAGCAAAAACCTAAATACAATTTTGCTTTAAAATAATTAGGGGAGCAAATAAGTGTACATTAAGATTTTACCATTGAAACCCCTATGCTGCGTCGTCCAAGTCACCACCCTGTATATGCTTTTCAATAAATAAATACAAAAATCGTGCTTTTAATTAAATATTTCTCTTATTTGTACGATAATAAATTGTGAATTGAAAAAAGTATATGAAAATATTTTATGAAAAATATTACTGCCTACTGGACGATTTACAACGTTCACCCATCCGTATATTAACTGTGCTCTTCACAACTTGACTTCTATTTATCTGAAATAACTTCTTATAGTTTCTCGCAATTCGTCTCTTTATCTATATTAAGAATCTTCTTTTAATAATTCCTCTCTCTTTCAATTCACTTTCATCGTATTGTCAAAGTATATGGAATCATCTATAACCTCAGTCTCAATATATTTCATTCGATATACACACATCCCGCATCTTTCTGCAGATAATCAACAGAAGCGTTCTCTCGTTTCAACGTACCACAAACTAACCCCGACATTGATCTTCGGTGACAAAAACACCCGAAGAAGACGTGGAGGAACTTGAAGGTAGCAGACACTCATTTACATGCCTCAAAAATACCTAATGTGTTCAAGAATTAACGCCAAAGATACACTGTTAGCTTAGAATTAAATTCTGAGACCTTTAA